>JASUUJ010000174.1:0-32662 GCA_030449895.1 Citrus mangshanensis | reverse complement strand
TAGGTTTTTTGGGTTTCAGCACCCGACCTTGGGCGTGATTACCCAGGCTTGGCTTTGCCCAGTGGCCTATTTTTAGCACCCAGGAGCCTTCCCTACCGCAAAGTCTCAGGACATTCCAGATCCGTGGACAGACGCCACTTTGGCCTGTGTGGTTTTGGCCCATTTAGGGATTACAGCGCCCAGCCAAGGGTGTAATTTTTGGAAATGCGGCCAGCGCTGCTGGCTCATTGCATACGGAGGCACGCCATGAAGTCTCGGTGCATTCCAGTCCGGGCGGATGAACTTCGCCGCCCCACCAGGCCTCGCCACTTTAGATTTTTACCATGCATTAGAGTTTTATCTGACCTTGGGCCTTCATTTAGGCGCGGCGATCTGTGTTTCAACATCAGCCTTTGACCCTTACATAAAAATCCTCAGGCCATTCCAAGTCCGTGGTTGTGACTTATTGCCCCTCCAGGCTATAGCCACTGTTTCCCAGCCCATTTGGAAGTTTTGCAGCCCAAACTTGGTGCTACGTGCGAGCGCAGCTGCGCCGTGGCTATTTTTTACTTTATGGGCGCTTGTAGTCTCGAGCCATTCGAGGTCAGTAGATAAAGCTTATTGCTTCCACAAGGCTATCCCCACCCGTTTTTGGCCATTTGGGGGTTTTGGCACCCGAACTTGGTGCTAATTTTTTTGTTAGCTGTTCCGTGCCTAGCCACACACAGCACGAGGCCACCATGAGTCGAGCAGGACCAGTCCAATGAGACGACTTCCTTCCTTCGTTGAAGGTTTGCTTCAAACTTTGAATTCTGGCGATTTTACGACAGCTGTATAAGTAAGCCTATTACAGCACCACAGGCCGTATAAGTCTCAGCCATTCGATCCGGCGGACAAGCTTATTGCCCGCGGCATTCATCTGCGTTTTGTGTTGGTTTGGCATATCCAAGCCAGTTGCTGTGAAATTTTGTGTGGCTGCTTGTGTGTAGCCTCATACAGCTGCAGAGCCGCCCGCAAAGTCTCGAGCATTCAGAATCCGAGCGGACGAACTTCGCCCACGCCCCCTTGAGCTATAGCCCACACCCCAGTTTTTCCCAGCCATTCAGGGGTTTGGCTCCCGACCTTCGGGCGCTAATTTTTGGAGTATTGGCTGTGCCCGTGGCCTGTTTTGGCACACAATTCCACCAGTCGGACATTCAAAGTCCATTGAATGAACTTAGCCAACCATAAGGCTGTTGTGCTACGTTTTAATGGGCCCACCGCTCAGGGTTTTGGACCGTCAGCCAGACATCATGATCTGAATGTGACCGTGCCCATTAACCTTTTTGGCACGGAGCGCCTGTAAATTCTGGGCCATTAGGAGTCCGTCAGACCCGAACCATGCGCTTGCGAAACTCTTCCCACCGTTTTTGTGTTGGGGAGTTTGCTCATGCCATGCGGCGCTAATTTTGAGCGCGGATGTGCCGTGGCCTATTTTGTGGAGCCCTTCACGAGTCTGGGCCATTCCAGATCGGTGGACCATTCGCCCACACCCCACCAGGCTACCAGCCCGCTGCGTTTTTAGCCATTTGGGGTTTAGCTTTTCGACCTTGGTGCCTGTTTCGGCGAAGGCCTTTGTGCGGCGTTGCACTCCTGGGCAGCCCATGATCTGGGAGGCCGTTCCAGTCAGCGGACGAACTTAACCCGTCCCATGGCTCTGCTTGCTGATTTTTGGCCATTTGGGGGGTTTGGCTGCTAAACCCGGGTGCTAATTTTTTAGTATTGGCCCAGTGCCGTGGCTGTGTGCTGCAGGCATACATAAAGTCTCGAGCCATTCTGAGTCCGGCGGACAAACTTCGCCACGCCCCGCCAGGCTATAGCCCAACCGTTTTTGGCCATTTAGGGGATTTTGGCCTCGAACTTGGGTGCTAATTTTTAAGTCACGGCTGTGCCCATATTTAGTACGGAGGCTGTCCAGTTACAAGGTCTTGGGCCATTCGAGTCCAGCGGACTAACTACCACGCCCCTTCCACAAAGGCTATAGCCACCGCTTTAGTTTTGGCTGGCCATTTGGGGGTTTTGGCACCCCAGACATCGGGTGCTAATTTAGTGAAGCGGCGGCTGTGCCATTGGCTCCCATTACCACGGAGGCCGCCACGCAAAGTCTCGAGGCCATTCAGGTCAGCGACGGACGAACTTAAGCCCACACCCCACCAAGGCTATAGCCCTGGCATTTTGTCATTTGGGGGTTTTGGCACTGACCCAGCCTTGGCTAATTTTAGGCGCGGCTGTGCCCGTGCGATTTTTGCACTTTTCGGGCGCCCATAAGTCTCGGGCCGTTCCGAGTCCGGCGGGCCAGATGAACAATACGCCCGCCCCCAAGAGGCTATAAGCCACCCGTTTTTGGCCATTTGGGGGGTTTGGCACTAACCCAGGTGCTAATTTTTATTGGTAGCGGCGTGCCAGTAACTATTATTGGCACACTTGGAGGCCCGCCAGTCTCGGGCCATTCTGAGTCCCTGGAGTCAGCGGACAAACTTCGCCACGCCCCCACAAGGCTATAGCCGGCCGTTTTACATTCGGAGGTTTTGGCACCCGAACCCGAGTCTTAATTTTTGGGTGCGGCTGTGCCCATGGCCTGGCCATTTTTAGTACACACGGAAGGCTGTCCTAAAAGTCTTGGGCCATTCCGAGTCCAGGCGGACTAACTTCCCCACGCCCCACGAGGCTATAGCCCACCCGATTTTGTGTTTTGGGACCCCCAACTTTTGAACTTGGTTGCTAATTTTTGGTGACTTCAGGCGGCTGTGCCGTGGCCTATTTTGGCACCGAGGCCGCCACCCGCGAGAAGTCTCGGGCCATTCCGAGTCAGGCGGACGAACTTCGCCCACCCCACAGGCTATAGCCCAGTTTTTGGCCATTTGGGGTTTGGCACCCCGACCTTGGCGCTAATTTTGGGCGCGGCTGTGCCGTGGCCGGATTTTCACAGCACTCGGAGGCCGCCCGCAAAGTCTCGGGCCATTCCGGAGTCGGGGCGGACGAACCGCCACGCCCCCCACAAGGCTATAGCCCTTTACGTTTTTGGCCATTTAGGGGGTTTTGGCACCCAAACTTCGGGTGCTAATTTTTGTGTGGCTAGCCTTCTTCCAGTGGACTATTATTGGCAGGCAGGCCGCGCCGCAAATCTCGGGCCATTCTAGTCCAGCGGACAAACTTACGCCCCCACAAACATAGCCCAGCCGTTTTTGGCCATTGGGATTTTGCTTTGCGAACTTGGGTGCTAATTTTGGGTGCGGCTGTGCCCATGGCCTATTTTGGTACCACGAGGCTGTCCACAAAGTCTTGGGCCATTCCGAGTCGGCGGACTAACCTTAGCCGCGCCCCACGAAAGGCTATAGCCACCCCTTTTTTGGCCATTTGGGGGGTTTTGGCACCCCGACCTTAGAGCGCTAATTTTGAGGCCAGCTGGACGGCTGTGTCCGTAGCCTATATTGGCACATGGAGGCTGCCGCAATGTCTCAGGCCATTCCCGAGTCGTGAGGCGGGCGAACCTTTGCCCCCCACCAAGGCTATAGCCACCCGTTTTGCCATTTGGGGGTTTGGCACCCAAACCCAGATTGCTAATTTTTGCGCGGCTGTGCCGTGGCTGACCCACGGCACACGGAGGCCGCCCGCAAAGTCTCGGGCCATTCTGAGTCCGAGGCGGACAAACTTCCGCCACGCCCCCACAAAGGCTATAGCCCAACCGTTTTTATGCCATTTGCAGGAATTTGGCGGCCCAGACAGGTGCTAATTTTTAGTGCGGCTGTGCCCATGGCCTATTTTTGGTACACGGAGGCTGTCCACAAAGTCTTGGGCCATTCCCGAGTCCGAGACTAACCCACGCCCCCCACCAAGGCTGCGCTTCCCGTTTTTTGGCCATTTGGGGGTGTTTGGCACCCCGACCTTAGGCGCTAATTTTTTTGCGGCTGCGCCCCATGCCTATTTTGGCACACGGAGGCCACCCGCAAAGTCTCGGGCCATTCAGTCCAAGGCGGACAAACTTATGCCACGCCCCACATGAAGGGCTATCCCCACCCGTTTTTGGCCATTTGGGGGTTTGCTTGAACTTCGGGTGTAAATTTTTGGCGGCTGTGCCACGTGGACCTTTGGCACCACGAGGCCGCCCGCAAAGTCTCGGGCCATTCCGAGTCCGAGACCGAACATATCGCCACGCCCCCACCGAGGCTATAGCCGCTTTAGTTTTTTGGCCATTTGGGGTTTGGCACCCGACCTTCGGGCGATAATTTTTGAGCACGGCTGTGCCCGTGGCTATTTTGGCACCACGGAGGCCACCCTTGGTCTCGGGCCATTCAGGCCGGCGGACAAACTTCGCCGCGCCCCGCTTGTACTGCTGCTATTTGGATTTTTGGCCATTTGGGGGGTTTTGGTACCCCGACCTTCAGCTAATTTATGGCATGGCTGTGCGGTGGCGATTTTTGGCACTCGGAGGCCGCAAGTCTCGAGGCCATTCCGAGTCGGCGGACGAACTTCGCCCCCATAAAAATGCCCCGAGGCTATAGCCCACCAGTTTTTTTGGCCATTTGGGGTTTGCTTCCCAGCACCCCAAACTTTGGAGTGCTAATTTTGGGCGTGGCTGTGCCATTAGCCTATTTTATTTTGCACGGAGGCCTTTACAAGTCTCGTGCCATTCCTAGTCCGAGGCTGGACGAGCTTCGCCACGCCTACTTCACTGAGGCTATCGCCCAGCCGATTTTTGCCATTTTCAGCTGGGGGTTTTGGCACGACCTTGAGCTCTAATTTTTGTACGGCTGTGCCGTGGCCTGTTTCTAACACCACTGGAGGCCGCCCGCAAAGTCTCGGGCCGTTCGAGTCCAGCGGACGAAGCCACACCTCACCAAGGCTATAGCCCCACCGTTTTTAGCCATTTGGGGGTTTGGCACCCCAACCTTGTATTAATTTTGAGGCGGCTGTGCCGTGGCCTATTCTTAGCTGCACACGGAGGCCACTTCATGAAAGTCTCGGGCCATTCAGAATCAAGCGGACGAACTTAGCCGCCCCCACCAAGGCTATAGCCACCGTTTTTGGCCATTTGGGGGTTTTGGCACCCCAAACTTGGAGTGCTAATTTTTGGGAAATGCGGCTGTGCCCGTGGCCTATTTTGGCACATGGAGCTGCCCGCAAAGTCTACGGGCCATTTCGAGTCCAGGACGAAGTCATTCGCCACGCCCCACCAAGGCTATAGCCACCCGATTTTGGCCATTTTCCGCTGGGGTGATTTGGCACCCGACCTTGAGCTAATTTTAGGGCGGCTGTGCCCGTGGCCTATTTTACCACCAGTCGCCCACAAGTCTCGGGCCACTCCGAGTCTGGCGAGGAGACCGCCCACGCCCCCACGAGGCTGCCAGCCCACCCGTTTTTGGCCATTTGGGGTTTGGCACCCCGACCTTCGGGCGCTAATTTTGGGCGGCTGTGCCCGTGGCCTATTTTTGGCACTTTCGGGAGGCCGCCGGAAGAGTCTCGGGCCATTCCGAGTCGGCGGACGAAAGTCGCCACGCCCCCACAGGCTATAGCCACCCATTTTTGGCCATTTGGGGGTTTTGGCACCCCAAACGGGTGCTAATTTTTGAAGCGGCTGTGCCGTGGCCTATTTTGGCACTCGGAGGCCGTCCGGAAAGTCTCGGGCCATTCCGAGGTCAGCGGACGAACTTCGCCCACGCCCCCACAAAGGCTATAGCCCACCCGTTTTTGGCCATTTGGGGTTTTGGCACCCGACCTTAAAGGCGCTAATTTTTAGACAGCGGCTGTCCCGTGGCCTATTTTGCACGGAGGGCCGCCCCATAAAGTCTCGGGCCATTCGAGTCAGCGGACGAACCGCCACGCCCCCACAAGGCTATAGCCCACCCGTTTTTGGCCATTTTTTCCGCTGGGGTTTCGCTTCGAGCGCTAATTTTTGGATGCGGCTGTGCCGTGGCCTATTTTTGGCACCGGTGGCCGCGCAAAGTCCTGGGCCATTCCGAGGAGTCCGGCGGACGAACTTCCCCCGCCCAGCAAGGCTATAGCCCACCCGTTTTTGGCCATATGGGGGTTTTGGCTTTTGAACTTGGTGCTAATTTTAAGAGGCGGCTGTGCCAGTGGCCTATTTTGGCACATGGAGGCTGCCCGCAAAGTCTCGGGCCATTTCGATTCCGGCGGACGAACTTCGCCCATGCCCCCCACCAAGGCTATAGCCCACCCGTTTTTTGGCCATTTGGGGGGTTTTGGTACTCCGACCTTCAGGCGCTAATTTTTGGGCGTGGTTGAGCCCGGCCTATGTTTGGCAGTCGGAGACCCGCGAAGTCTCGGGCCATTCCGAGTCCAGCAGACGAACTTCGCCCACGCCCCGAAGGCTATAGCCCACCGTTTTTATTGGCTATGCATGGGGTTTTTGGCACCCGAACTTGGGTGCTAATTTTTGGGAGCGGCTGTGGTCGTGGCCTATTTTGGCACCACGGAGGCCGCCCGTAAAGTCTCGTGCCATTCAGTCAGTGAGACGAACTTCGCCCACGCCCCATGGGCTATAGCACCCGTTTTTGGCCATTTGGGGGTTTTGGCACCCGACCTTCGGTTGCTAATTTTTGGCGCGGCTGTGCCCGTGGCCTATTTTGGCACACGGAGCCGCCCGCCAAAGTCTCGGGCCATTCCGAGTCCGAGCGGGACGAACTTCGCCCGGAGCCCCGCAAGGCTGTAGCCCCATTTTTGGCCATTTGGGGGTTTGGCACCCCAGTGCTAATTTTTGGCGCGGCTGTGCCGTGGCCTATTTTGGCACATGGAGGCTGCCCGCAAAGTCTCGGGCCATTTCGAGTCCGTGGACGAACTTCGCCACCCCCAAGGCTATAGCCCGTTTTTGGCCATTTGGGGGTTTGGTACTCAAACCTTCAGGCGCTAATTTTGGGCGTGGTTGAGCCCGTGGCCTATGTTTGGCAGTCGGAGCCGCCGCGAAGTCTCGGGCCATTCGAGTCCGGACGAACTTCGCCCACCCCCAGAGGCTATAGCCCGCGTTTTAGCCATTTGGGGGTTTGGCACCCCGACCTTCGGTTGCTAATTTTAGGCGCGGCTGTGCCGTGGCCTATTTTGGCACCACTGCGGGCCCGCAAAGTCTCGGGCCATTCCGAGTCGGCGGACGAACCCCCCACAAGGCTGTAGCCAGTTTTTGGCCATTTGGGGGTTTTGGCACCCCAAACCGGGTGCTAATTTTTAAAGGCGGCTGTGCCGTGGCCTTTCCCAGCACACGGAGGCCACCACATAAAGTCTCGGGCCATTCAGGAGTCCGGACGAACTTCGAGCCCCCCAAGGCTGTAGCCCACCCGTTTTTTGGCCATTTGGGGGGTTTTGGCACCCCAAACTTCGGGTGCTAATTTTTGGGCACGGCTGTGCCCGTGGCCTATTCTTGGCACACGGAGGCCGCCCGCAAAGTCTCGGGCCATTCCGAATCCGGCGGACGAACTTCGCCCACGCCCCCCACCAAGGCTATAGCCCACCCGTTTTTTGGCCATTTGGGGGGTTTTGGCACCCCAAACTTCGGGTGCTAATTTTTGGGTGCGGCTGTGCCCGTGGCCTATTTTTGGCACATGGAGGCTGCCCGCAAAGTCTCGGGCCATTTCGAGTCCGGCGGACGAAATTCGCCCACGCCCCCCACCAATGCTATAGCCCACCCGTTTTTTGGCCATTTGGGGGGTTTTGGCACCCCAAACTTCGGGTGCTAATTTTTGGGTGCGGCTGTGCCCGTGGCCTATTTTTGGCACATGGAGGCTGCCCGCAAAGTCTCGGGCCATTTCGAGTCCGGCGGACGAACTTCGCCCATGCCCCCCACCAAGGCTATAGCCCACCCGTTTTTTGGCCATTTGGGGGGTTTTGGTACTCCGACCTTCAGGCGCTAATTTTTGGGCGTGGTTGAGCCCGTGGCCTATGTTTGGCAGTCGGAGACCGCCCGCGAAGTCTCGGGCCATTCCGAGTCCGGCGGACGAACTTCGCCCACGCCCCCCCGAAAGGCTATAGCCCACCCGTTTTTTGGCTATATGGGGGTTTTGGCACCCCGAACTTCGGGTGCTAATTTTTGGGAGCGGCTGTGCTCGTGGCCTATTTTTGGCACACGGAGGCCGCCCGTAAAGTCTCGTGCCATTCCTAGTCCGGCGGACGAACTTCGCCCACGCCCCCCACCAAGGCTATAGCCCACCCGATTTTTGGCCATTTTTCCGCTGGGGGGTTTTGGCACCCCGACCTTCGGGCGCTAATTTTTTGGGCGCGGCTATGCCCGTGGCCTATTTTTGGCATATGGAGGCCGCCCGCAAAGTCTCGGGCCATTCCGAGTCAGGCGGACGACATTCGCCCACGCCCCCCACCAAGGCTATAGCCCACCCGTTTTTTGGCCATTTGGGGGGTTATGGCACCCCGACCTTCGGGTGCTAATTTTTGGGCGCGGCTGTGCCCGTGGCCTTTTTTTGACACACGGAGGCCGCCCGCAAAGTCTCGGGCCATTCCGAGCCCGGCGGATGAACTTCGCCCACGCCCCCCACCAAGGCTATAGCCCACCCGTTTTTTGGCCATTTTTCCGCTGGGGGGTTTTGGCACCCCAACCTTGGGGCGCTAATTTTTGGACGCGGATGTGCCCGTGGCCTATTTTTGACACACAGAGGCCGCTCGCAATGTCTCGGGCCATTCCGAGTTCAGCGACCAACCGCCCCTCCCCACCAGGCCATAGCCCACTCGTTTTTTGGCCATTTGGGGGGTTTTTGCACCCCGACCTTCGGGGGCTAATTTTTGGGCGCGGCTGTGCCGTGGCCTATTTTTGGCACACGGAGGCTGCCCGCAAAGTCTCGGGCCATTCCGAGTCCGGCGGACGAACTTCGCCCACGCCCCCCACCAAGGCTATAGCCCACCCGTTTTTTCGCCATTTGGGGGGTTTTGGAACCCCGACCTTCGGGCGCTAATTTTTGGGCGCGGCTGTGTCCGTGGCCTATTTTTTGCACACGGAGGCTACCCGCAAAGTCTCGGGCCATTCCGAGTCCAGCGGACGAACTTCGCCCACGCCCCCCACAAAGGCTATAGCCCACCCGTTTTTTGGCCATTTGGGGGGTTTTGGCACCCCGACCTTCGGGCCCTAATTTTTGGGTGCGGCTGTGCCCGTGGCCTATTTTTGGCATACGGAGGCCGCCCACAAAGTCTCGGGCCATTCCGAGTCCGGCGGACGAACTTCGCCCATGCCCCCCACCAAGGCTGTAGCCCACCCGATTTTTGGCCATTTTTCCGCTGGGGGGTTTTGGCACCCCGACCTTCGGGCGCTAATTTTTGGGCGCGGCTTTGCCCGTGGCCTATTTTTGGCACACGGAGGCCGCCCGCAATGTCTAGGGCCATTCCGAGTCCGGCGGACGAACTTCGCCCACGCCCGCCACCAAGGCTATAGCCCACCCGATTTTTGGCCATTTTTCCGCAGGGGGGTTTTGGCACCCCGACCCTAGGGCGCTAATTTTTGGGCGCGGCTGTGCCCATGGCCTATTTTTTGCACACAGAGGCCGCCATGAAGTCTCGGCCCATTCCGAGTCCAGGCGGACGTCCGCCACGCCCCCCACCAAGGCTATAGCCCACCCGATTTTTGGCCATTTTTCCGCTGGGGGGTTTTGGCACCCCGACCTTCGGGCGCTAAATTTTTGGGCGCGGCTATGCCCGTGGCCTATTTTTGGCATATGGAGGCCGCCCGCAAAGTCTCGGGCCATTCCGAGTCAGGCGGACGACATTCGCCCACGCCCCCCACCAAGGCTATAGCCCACCCGTTTTTTGGCCATTTGGGGGGTTTTGGCACCCCGACCTTCGGGTGCTAATTTTGGGCGCGGCTTTGCCCGTGGCCTATTTTTGGCACACGGATGCCGCCCGCAAAGTCTCGTGTCATTCCAAGTCCGGCGGACGAACATCGCCCACGCCCCCCACCAAGGCTATAGCCCGCCCGTTTTTTGGCCATTTGGGGGGTTTTTGCACCCCGAACTTCGGGCACCTAATTTTTGGGCGGCTGTGCCCGTGGCCTATTTTGGTACACGGATGCCGCCCGCAAAGTCTCGGGCCATTCCGAGTCCGGCGGACGAACTTCGCCCGCGCCCCCCACCAAGGCTATAGCCCAACCGATTTTTGGCCATTTTTCCGCTGGGGGGTTTTGGCACCCCGAAGTTCGGGTGCTCATTTTTGGGCGCGGCTGTGTCCGTGGCCTATTTTTGGCACACGGAGGCCGCCCGCAAAGTCTCGGGCCATTCCGAGTCCGGCGGACGAACTTCGCCCACGCCCCCCACCGAGGCTATAGCCCACCCGTTTTTTGGCCATTTGGGGGGTTTTGGCACCCCGACCTTTGGGTGATAATTTTTGGGCGCGGCTGTGCCCGTGGCCTATTTTTGGCACACGGAGGCCGCCTGCAAAGTCTCGGGCCATTCCTAGTCCGGCGGACGAACTTCGCCCACGCCCCCCACCAATGCTATAGCCCAACCGATTTTTGGCCATTTTTCCGCAGGGGGGTTTTGGCACCCCGACCTTCGGGCACTAATTTTTGGGAGCGGCTGTGTCCGTGGCCTATTTTTGGCACACGGAGGCCGGCCCCAAAGTCTCGGGCCATTCCGAGTCCAGGCGGACGAACCGCCACGCCACCGCTATAGCCATTTTTGGCCATTTGGGGGGTTTTGGGACCCCGACCTTCGGGCGCTAATTTTTGGGCGCGGCTGTGCCCGTGGCCTATTTTTGGCACACGGAGGCCACCCGTAAAGTCAAGGGCCATTCCAAGTCCGGCGGACGAACTTCGCCCACGCCCCCACCAAGGCTATAGCCTACCCGATTTTTGGCCATTTTTCCGCTGGGGGGTTTTGGCACCCCGACCTTCGGGGGCTAATTTTTGGGCGCGGCTATGGCCGTGGCCGATTTTTGGCACGCGGAGGCCGCCCGCAAAGTCTCGGGCCATTCCGAGCCCGGCGGACAAACTTCGCCCACGCCCCCCACCAAGGCTATAGCCCACCCGTTTTTTTGCCATTTGGGGGGTTTTGGCACCCCGACCTTCGGGCGCTAATTTTTCGGCGCGGCTGTGCCCGTGGCCTATTTTTGGCACGCGGAGGCTACCCGCAAAGTCTCGGGCCATTCCAAGTCCGGCGGACGAACTTCGCCCACGCCCCTCACCAAGGCTATAGCCTACCCGATTTTTGGCCATTTTTCCGCTGGGGGGTTTTGGCACCCCGACCTTCGAGTGCTAATTTTTGGGCGCGGCTGTGCCCGTGGCTTATTTTTGGCACACGAAGGCCGCCCGTAAAGTCTCGGGCTATTCCGAGTCCGGCGGACGAACTTCGCCCACGCCCCCCACCAAGGCTCTAGCCCACCTGTTTTTTGGCCATTTGGGGGGTTTTGGCACCCCCACCTTCGGGCGCTAATTTTTGGGCGTGGCTATGCCCGTGACCTATTTTTGGCACACGGATGCTGCCCGCAAAGTCTCGGGCCATTCCGAGTCCGGCGGACGAACTTCGCCCGCGCCCCCCACCAAGGCTATAGCCCACCCGATTTTTGGCCATTTTTCCGCTGGGGGGTTTTGGCACCCCGACCTTCGGGCACTAATTTTTGGGCGCGGCTATGCCCGTGACCTATTTTTGGCACACGGAAGCCGCCCGCAAAGTCTCGGGCCATTCCGAGTCCGGCGGACGAAATTTCGCCCACGCCCCCCACCAAGGCTATAGCCCACCTGATTTTTGGTCATTTTTCCGCTGGGGGGTTTTGGCACCCCGACCTTCGGGCGCTAATTTTTGGGCGCGGCTGTGCCCGTGGCCTATTTTTGGCACACGGAGGCCGCCAGCAAAGTCTCGGGCCATTCCGAGTCCGGCGGACAAACTTCGCCCACGCCCCCCACCAAGGCTATAGCCCACCCGTTTTTTGGCCATTTGGGGGGTTTTGGCACCCCGAACTTCGGGCGCTAATTTTTGGGCGCGGCTGTGTCCGTAGTCTATTTTTGGCACACAGAGGCCGTCCGCAAAGTCTCGGGCCATTCCGAGTCCGGCGGACGAACTTCGCCACGCCCCGCCGTAGCCCACCCGTTTTTTGGCCATTTGGGGGGTTTAGGCACCCCGACCTTCGGGCGCTAATTTTTGGGCGCGGCTGTGCCCGTGGCCTATTTTTGGCACACGGAGGCCACCCGCAAAGTCTAGGGCCATTCCGAGTCCGGCGGACGAACTTCGCGCACGCCCCCCACAAAGGATATAGCCCACCCGTTTTTTGGCCATTTGGGGGGTTTTGGCACCCCGAACTTCGGGCGCTAATTTTTGGGCGCGGCTGTGCCCGTAGCCTATTTTTGGCACACAGAGGCCGTCCGCAAAGTCTCCGGCCATTCCGTGTCCGGCGGACGAACTTCGCTCACGCCCCCCACCAAGGCTATAGCCCACCCGATTTTTGGCCATTTTTCCGCTGGGGGGTTTTGGGACCCCGACCTTCGGGCACTAATTTTTGGGCGCGGCTATGCCCGTGACCTATTTTTGGCACACGGAAGCCGCCCGCAAAGTCTCGGGCCATTCCGGAGTCAGTGAAATTTCGCCACGCCCCCACCAAGGCTATAGCCCACCTGATTTTTGGTCATTTTTCCGCTGGGGGGTTTTGGCACCCCGACCTTCGGGCGCTAATTTTTCAGCTGTGCCCGTGGCCTATTTTGCACACGGAGCCGCCCGCAAAGTCTCGGGCCATTCCGAGTCCGACGAACCGCCCGCGCCAAGGCTATAGCCCACCGATTTTGGCCATTTTTCCGCTGGGGTTTTGGTACCCGACCTTGGCGCTAATTTTTAAGGCGCGGCTGTGCCCTATTTTTGGCACACGGAGGCCGACCGCAAAGTCTCGGGCCATTGAGTCCGGCGGACGAACTTCGCCCACGCCCCACCAAGGCAGACCCGTTTTTGGCCATTTGGGGGTTTTGCACCCTGACCTTGGGCGCTAATTTTTAGTCCCGGCTTTGCCCGTGGCCTAGTTTTGGCACACCGAGGCCGCCACAATGTCTCCGGCCATTCCGAGTCCGGCGGAGAAATTTTCGCCACGCCCCACCAAGGCTATAGCCCACCCGATTTTGGTCATTTTTCCGCTGGGGTTTTGGCACCCCGACCTTCGGAGCGCTAATTTTTGGGCGCGGCTGTGCCCGTGGCCTATTTTTCGCACGGAGGCCGCCCGCAAAGTCTCGGGCCATTCCGAGTCCGGACGAACCGCCCCCCACCGAGTTATAGCCCACGATTTCTGGCCATTTGGGGGGTTTTTGCAACCCGACCTTGGGCGCTAATTTTTGGTCAGCGGCTTTGCCCGTGGCCTAGTTTTAACACCACGGAGGCCGCCCCGCAATGTCTCGGGCCATTCCAGTCTGGCGGACGAATTTCGCCACGCCTCACCAAGGCTATAGCCCACCCGTTTTTTGGCCATTTGGGGGGTTTTGGCACCCCGACCTTCGGGCGCTAATTTTTGGTCGCGGCTTTGCCCGTGGCCTATTTTTGGTACACGGAGGCCGCCCGCAAAGTCAACCGCCATTCCGAGTCCGGCGGACGAACTTCGCCCACGCCCCCCACCAGGGCTATAGCCCACCCGTTTTTTGGCCATTTGGGGGTTTTGGCACCCCGACCTTCGGGCGCTAATTTTTGGGTGCGGCTGTGCCCGTGGCCTAGTTTTACAGCACGGAGGCGCACGCAAAGTCTCGTGCCATTCCGAGTCCGGACGAACCTTCGCCAACGCCCCACCAACGCTATAGCCCAGTTTTTGGCCATTTGGGGGTTTGGCACCCGACCTACTGGCGCTACTTTTTGGTCGCGGCTTTTCCAGTGGACTTGTTTTGGCACAGGGAGGCCGCCCGCATTGTCTCAGGCCATTCCGAGTCCGGCGGACGAAATTTCCACGCCCCCACCACGGCTATAGCCCACCCGATTTTTGGTCATTTTTCGCTGGGGTTTTGGCACCCCGACCTTCGGGCGCAAATTTTTGGGCGCGGCTGTGCCCGTGGCCTATTTTTGGCACACGGAGGCCGCCCGCAAAGTCTCGGGCCATTCCGAGTCCGGCGGACGAACTTCGCCCACGCCCCCCACCAAGGCTATAGCCCACCCGATTTTTGGTCATTTTTCCGCTGGGGGGTTTTGGCACCCCGACCTTCGGGCACTAATTTTTGGGGGCGGCTGTGCCCGTGGCCTATTTTTCGCACACGGAGGCCGCCCGCAAAGTCTCGGGCCATTCCGACTCCGGCGGACGAACTTCGCCCACGCCCCCCACCAAGGTTATAGCCCACCTGATTTTTGGCCATTTGGGGGGTTTTGGCACCCCGACCTTCGGGCGGTAATTTTTGGTCTCGGCTTTGCCCGTGGCCTATTTTTCACACACGGAGGCTGCCCGCAAAGTCTCGGGCCATTCCAAGTCCGGCGGACGAACTTCGCCCACGCCCCCCACCAAGGCTATAGCCCACCCGATTTTTGGCCATTTTTCCGCTGGGGGGTTTTGGCACCCCGACCTTCGGGCGCTAATTTTTGGTCGCGGCTTTGCCCGTGGCCTAGTTTTGGCACACGGAGGCCGCCCGCAATGTCTCAGGCCATTCCGAGTCCGGCGGACGAAATTTCGCCCACGCCCCCCACCAAGGCTATAGCCCACCCGATTTTTGGTCATTTTTCCGCTGGGGGGTTTTGGCACCCCGACCTTCGGGCGCTAATTTTTGGGCGCGGCTGTGCTCGTGGCCTATGTTTCGCACACGGAGGCCGCCCGCAAAGTCTCGGGCCATTCCGAGTCCGGCGGACGAACTTCGCCCACGCCCCACTCAAGGTTATAGCCTCACCTGATTTTTGGCCATTTGGGGTTTGGCACCCGACCTTCGGGCGCTAATTTTTTTGTGGCTTTGCCCGTGGCCTAGTTTTGCACACGGAGGCCGCCCGCAATGTCTCGGGCCATTCCGAGTCGGGCGGACGAACCCCACGCCCTACCGCATTGTAGCCCACCCGATTTGGCCATTTTTCCGATGGGGGCTTTTGGCACCCGACCTTCGGGTGCTAATTTTTTTGGGCGCGCTATGCCGTGGCCTATTTTTGCTACACGGAGGCCGCCCGCAAAGTCTCGGGCAGTCCGGACGAACCGCCACGCCCAGGCTATAGCCCACCCGTTTTTTGGCCATTTGGGGGTTTTGGCACCCCGACCTTCGGGCGCTAATTTTTGGGTGCAGCTGTGCCCGTGGCCTATTTTTGGCACACGGAGGCCGCACGCAAAGTCTCGTGCCATTCCGAGTCCGGCGGGCAAACTTCGCCAACGCCCCCCACCAAGGCTATAGCCCACCGTTTTTGCTGCCATTTGGGGTTTTGGCACCCGACCTGGGTTCTAATTTTTGGTCGCTGCTTTGCCCGTGGCCTAGTTTTGGCACACGGAGGCCGCCCGCAATGTCTCAGGCCATTCCGAGTCCGGCGGACGAAATTTCGCCCACGCCCCCCACCAAGGCTATAGCCCACCCGATTTTTGGTCATTTTTCCGCTGGGGGGTTTTGGCACCCCGACCTTCGGGAGCTAATTTTTGGGCGAGGCTGTGCCCGTGGCCTATTTTTCGCACACGGAGGCCGCCCGCAAAGTCTCGGGCCATTCCAAGTCCGGCGGACGAACACGCCCCACCATGAGGCTATAGCCCACCCGATTTTTAGCCATTTTTCCGCTGGGGTTTTGGCACCCCGACCTTGGGCGCTAATTTTTGGTCGCGGCTTTGCCGTGGCCTAGTTTTAACACACGGAGGCCGCCCGCAATGTCTCAGGCCATTCCGAGTCCGGGCGGACGAAATTTCGCCACGCCCACCAAGGCTATAGCCCACCCGATTTTTGGTCATTTTTCCGCTGGGGGGTTTTGGCACCCCGACCTTCGGGCGCTAATTTTTGGGCGCGGCTGTGCTCGTGGCCTATTTTTCGCACACGGAGGCCGCCCGCAAAGTCTCGGGCCATTCCGAGTCCGGCGGACGAACTTCGCCCACGCCCCCCACCAAGGTTATAGCCCACCTGATTTTTGGCCATTTGGGGGGTTTTGGCACCCCGACCTTCGGGCGCTAATTTTTGGTCGCGGCTTTGCCCGTGGCCTAGTTTTGGCACACGGAGGCCGCCCGCAATGTCTCGGGCCATTCCGAGTCTGGCGGACGAACTTCGCCCACGCCCCCCCCAAGGCTGTAGCCCACCCGATTTTTGGCCATTTTTCCGATGGGGGCTTTTGGCACCCCGACCTTCGGGCGCTAATTTTTGGGCGCGGCTATGCCCGTGGCCTATTTTTGCTACACGGAGGCCGCCCGCAAAGTCTCGGGCCATTCCGAGTCCGGCGGACGAACTTCGCCCACGCCCCCCACCAGGGCTATAGCCCACCCGTTTTTTGGCCATTTGGGGGTTTTGGCACCCCGACCTTCGGGCGCTAATTTTTGGGTGCCGCTGTGCCCGTGGCCTATTTTTGGCACACGGAGGCCGCACGCAAAGTCTCGTGCCATTCCGAGTCCGGCGGACGAACTTCGCCAACGCCCCCCACCAAGGCTATAGCCCACCCGTTTTTTGGCCATTTGGGGGGTTTTGGCACCCCGACCTTCGGGCGCTAATTTTTGGTCGCGGCTTTGCCCGTGGCCTAGTTTTGGCACACGGAGGCCGCCCGCAATGTCTCAGGCCATTCCGAGTCCGGCGGACGAAATTTCGCCCACGCCCCCCACCAAGGCTATAGCCCACCCGATTTTTGGTCATTTTTCCGCTGGGGGGTTTTGGCACCCCGACCTTCGGGCGCTAATTTTTGGGCGCGGCTGTGCCCGTGGCCTATTTTTCGCACACGGAGGCCGCCCGCAAAGTCTCGGGCCATTCCGAGTCCGGCGGACGAATGACCGCCCACGCCCCCCCAAGTTATAGCCCACCTGATTTTTGGCCATTTGGGGGGTTTTGGAACCCCGACCTTCGGGCGCTAATTTTTGGTGTCGGCTTTGCCCGTGGCCTAGTTTTGGCACACGGAGGCCGCCCGCAATGTCTCGGGCCATTCCGAGTCTGGCGGACGAACCGCCACGCCCCACCAGGCTGTAGCCCACCCGATTTTTAGCCATTTTCCGATGGGGCTTTTGGCACCCGACCTTCGGGCGCTAATTTTTGTAGCGGCTATGCCCGTGGCCTATTTGTGGCACCACGGAGGCCGCCCGCAAAGTCTCGGGGCATTCCGAGTCCGGACGAATTTCGCCCACGCCCCCGGCTATAGCCCACCCGTTTTTGGCCATTTGGGGGTTTTGCACCCCGACCTTCGGGCGCTAATTTTTAAGTGCGGCTGTGCCGTGGCCTATTTTTTGGCACACGGAGGCCGCACGCAAAGTCTCTGCCATTCCGAGTCCGGGACGAACTCGCCAACGCCCCCACCAAGGCTATAGCCCCGTTTTTGGCCATTTGGGGTTTTGGCACCCGACCTTCGGGCGCTAATTTTTGGCGCAGATATGCCCATGGCCTATTTTTGGCACACGGAGGCCGCACACAAAGTCTCGGGCCATTCAGAGTCCGCGGGACGAACTTCGCCCACGCCCCGCGAGGCTATAGCCGCTGATTTTTAGCCATTTAGGGGTTTGGCACCCCGACCTTCGGGCGATAATTTTTGCGGCTGTGCCCGTGGCCTATTTTACACACACGGAGGCCGCCCGCAAAGTCTCGTGCCGTTCCTAGTCCAGACGAACTTACGCCCCCATGCAAGGGTATAGCGCACCCGATTTTTGGCCATTTTTCCGCAGGGGGGTTTTGGCACCCCGACCTTCGGGTGCTAATTTTTAGGCGCGGCTGTGCCCGTGGCCTATTTTTGAAACACGGAGGCCGCCCGCAAAGTCTCGGGCCATTCCGAGGCCGGCGGATGAACTTCGCCCACGCCCCCCCCCTAGGCGATAGGCTTGCCGTTTTTTGGCCATTTGGGGGGTTTTGGCACCCCGACCTTCGGGCGCTAATTTTTGGGCGCAGATATGCCCATGGACTATTTTTGGCACACGGAGGCCGCACACAAAGTCTCGGGCCATTCCGAGTCCGGCGGACGAACTTCGCCCACGCCACGCTTATAGCCCACTTTGATTTTTGGCCATTTGGGGTTTTGGCACCCCGACCTTCGGGCGATAATTTTTGGGCGCTGCTTTGCCCCTGGACTATTTTTGGCACACGGAGGCCGCCCTCAAAGTCTCGGGCCATTCCGAGGCCGGCGGATGAACTTCGCCCACGCCCCCCACCAAGGCTATATCTTTTTAGCCATTTGGGATTTTGGCACCCCGACCTTCGGGCGCTAATTTTTGGGCGCAGATATGGCCATGGCCTATTTTTGGCACACGGAGGCCGCACACAAAGTCTCGGGCCATTCCGAGTCCGGCGGACGAACTTCGCCCACGCCCACTGGGCTATAGCCCACCCGATTTTTGGCCATTTGGGGTTTTGGCACCCGACCTTCGGGCTATAATTTTTAGGCGCGGCTGTGCCCGTGGCGTATTGTTGGCACCACGGAGGCCGCCCGCAAAGTCTCGGGCCATTCGAGTCCGGACGAACCACGCCCAACCAAGGCTATAGCCCACCCGTTTTTTGGCCATTTGGGGGGTTTTGGCACCCCGACCTTCGGGATCTAATTTTTGGGAGAGGCTGTGCCCGTGGCCTTTTTTTGGCACACGGAGGCCGCACGCAAAGACACGGGACATTCCGAGTCCGGACGAACTTCGCCACGCCCCGACCAAGGCTATAGCCACCTTTTTGGCCATTTGGGGGTTTTGGTACCTGACCTTCGGGCGCTAATTTTTTTTGCGGATATGCCCGTCAGCCTATTTTTTGGCACACGGAGGCCGCACACAAAGTCTCGGGCCATTCCGAGTCCGGCGGACGAACCGCCACGCCCCACCGCTATATTTGATTTTTGGCCATTTGGGGTTTTGGCACCCGACCTTCGGGCGCTAATTTTTGGGCGCGGCTGTGCCGTGGCCTATTTTTGGCACACAGAGACCACCCGCAAAGTCTCGGGCCAGTCCGAGTCCGGCGGACGAACTTCGCCCACGCCCCCCACCAAGGCTCTAGCCCACACGATGTTTGGCCATTTTTCTGGTGGGATGTTTTGGCACCACGACCGTCGGGCGCTAATTTTTGGGCGCGGCTGTGCCTGTGGCCTGGTTTTGGCACACGGTGGGGGCCCGCAAAGTCTCGGCCCATTCCGAGTCCGAGGCGACGAACTCGCCACGCCCCACCAAGGCTATAGCCCACCCGTTTTTTGGCCATTTTTCCGCTGGGGGGTTTTGGCACCCCGACCTTCGGGCGCTAATTTTTGGGCTTGGCTATGCCCGTGGCCTATTTTTGAAACACGGAGGCCGCCCCCAAAGTCTCGGGCCATTCCGAGTCCGGCGGACAAAATTCGCCAACGCCCCCCACCAAGGCTATAGCCCACCCGTTTTTTGGCCATTTGGGGGGTTTTGGTACCCCGACCTTCGGGCGTTAATTTTTGGGCGCGGCTGTGCCCATGGCCTGTTTTTGGCGCACGAAGGCCGCCCGAAAAGTCTCGGACCATTCCGAGTCCGGCGGACGAACTTCGCCCATGCCCCCCACCAAGGCTATAGCCCACCCGATTTTTGGCCATTTTTCCGCTGGGGGGTTTTGGCACCCCGACCTTCGGGCGCTAATTTTTGCGCGCGGCTATGCCCGTGGCCTCTTTTTGGCACACGGAGGCTGCCCCCAAAGTCTCGGGCCATTCCGAGTCCGGCGGACGAACTTCCCACGCCCCCCAAGGCTATAGCCCACCCGATTTTGGCCATTTTGCGCTGGGGTTTTGGCACCCCGACCTTCGGGCGCTAATTTTTAGCTGCCTATGTGCGTGGCCTATTTTTAGCACACGGAGGACGTGCCCAAAGTCTGCCATTCCGAGTCGCGGAAGAACATCGCCACGCCCAAGGCTATAGCCCACCCGTTTTTTCGCCATTTGGGGGTTTGGCACCCCCGACCTTGGTGCTAATTTTTGGCGGCTGTGCCGTGGCCTATTTTGGCCCATGGAGACCGTCCGCATGAAAGTCTCGTGCCATTCCTAGTCCGGCGGACGAGCGTCGCCCACGTCCCCCACCAAGGCTATAGCCCACCCGTTTTTTGGCCATTTTTCCGCTGGTGGGTTTTGGCAGCCCGACCTTCGGGCGCTAATTATTAGGCGCGGCTGTGCCCGCGGCCTTTTTTTTGCACACGGAGGCCACCCACAAAGTCTCGGGCCATTCCGAGTCCGGCGGACGAAATTCACCCACGCCCCCCACCAAGGCTATAGCCCACCCGTTTTTTGGCCATTTGGGGGGTTTTGGCACCCCGACCTTCGGGCGCTAATTTTTGGGCGCGGCTGTACCCGTGGGCTATTTTTGGCACACGGAGGCCACCCGCAAAGTCTCAGGCCATTCCAAGTCCGGCGGACGAACTTCGCCCATGCCCCCCACAAAGGCTATAGCCCACCCTTTTTTTGGCCATTTTTCCGCTGGGGGGTTTTGGCACCCGACATCGGGGCTAATTTTTGGCGCGGCTATGGCGCAGGCCTATTTTTGGCACCACGGAGGCCGCCCGCAAAGTCTCGGGCCATACGAGTCCGGCGGACGAACTTCGCCACGCCCCACCAAGGCAATGGCCACCCGTTTTTGGCCATTTGGGGGTTTGGCACCCCCAACCTTCGGGTGCTAATTGGGCGCGGCTGTGCCCGTGGTTTATTTTTGGCACACGGAGGCCGCCCGCAAAGTCTCGGGCCATTCCGAGTCCGGCGGACGAACTTCGCCCACGCCCCCCACAAAGGCTATAGCCCACCCGTTTTTTGGCCATTTGGGGGGTTTTGGCACCCCGAACATCGGGTGCTTTTTTTTTAGCCAGGCTGTGCCCGTGGCCTATTTTTGGCACACGGAGGCCGCCCGCAAAGTCTCGGGCCATTCCGAGTCCGGCGGACGAACTTCGCCCACGCCCCCCACCAAGGCTATAGCCCACCCGATTTTTGGCCATTTGGGGGGTTTTGGCACCCCGACCTTCGGGCTCTAATTTTTGGGCGCGGCTGTACCCGTGGCCCATTTTTGGCAAACGGAGGTCGCCCGTAAAGTCTCGGGCCATTCCGAATCCGGCGGACGAACTTCGCCCACGCCCCCCACCAAGGCTATAGCCCACCCGTTTTTTGGCCATTTGGGGGGTTTTGGCACCCCGACCTTCGGGCACTAATTATTGGTTGCGGCTATGCCCGTGGCCTATTTTTGGCACACGGAGGCCACCCCCAAAGTCTCGGGCCATTACGAGTCTGGCGGACGAACATCGCCCACGCCCCCCACTAAGGCTATAGCCCACCCGATTTTTGGCCATTTTTCCGCTGGGGGGTTTGGGCACCCCGACCTTCGGGCGCTAATTTTTGGGCGCGGCTATGTCCGTGGCCTATTTTTGGCACACGGAGGCCGTACCCAAAGTCTCGGGCCATTCCGAGTCCGGCGGAAGAACATCGCCCACGCCCCCCACTAAGGCTATAGCCCACCCGATTTTTGGCCATTTTTCCGCTGGGGGGTTTGGGCACCCCGACCTTCGGGCGCTAATTTTTGGGCACGGCTATGTCCGTGGCCTATTTTTGGCACACGGAGGCCGTGCCCAAAGTCTCGGGCCATTCCGAGTCCGGCGGAAGAACATCGCCCACGCCCCCCGCCAAGGCTATAGCCCACCCGTGTTTTCGCCATTTGGGGGGTTTTGGCACCCCAACCTTCGGGTGCTAATTTTTGGGCGCGGCTGTGCCCGTGTCCTATTTTTGGCCCATGGAGACCGTCCGCAAAGTCTCGTGCCATTCCTAGTCCGGCGGACGAGCCTCGCCCCCCACCAAGGCTATAGCCCACCCGATTTTTGGCCATTTTTTCCGCTGGGGGGTTTTGGCACCCCGACCTTCGGGCACTAATTTTTGGGCGCGGCTATGCCCGTGGCCTATTTGGCACCACGGAAGCCGCCCGTAAAGTCTCGGGCCATTCCGAGTCCGCGGACGAAATTTCGCCCACGCCCCCACCAAGGCCATAGCCCACCCGATTTTTGGCCATTTTCCGCTGGGGTTTTGGCACCCGACCTTCGGGCACTAATTTTTAGGCGCGGCTATGTCCGTGGCCTATTTTTTTGGCACACGGAAGCCGCCCGTAAAGTCTCGGACCATTCAGTCCCGAACTTAGCCACGCCCCACCAAGGCTATAGCCCACCCGTTTTTGGCCATTTGGGGGTTTTGGTACCCCAACCTTGGGCACTAATTATTGGCGCGGCTGCGTGGCCATTTTTGGCTCACGGAGGCCGCCCGCAAACTCTCGGGCCATTCCGAAGCCTGGCGGACGACCTTCGCCCACGCCCCCACAAAGGCTATAGCCCACCCTTTTTGGCCATTTGGGGGTTTTGGCACCCGACCTTCGGTGCTAATTTTTGGGCGCGGCTGTGCCGTGGCCTATTTTTGGCACGGAGGCCACCCGCAAAGTCTTATGCCATTCCGAGTCCGGCGGAAGAACTTCCACGCCCCCCAAGGCCGTAGCCCACCCGTTTTTGGACATTTGGGGGTTTTGGCACCCGACCTTCGGCTCTAATTTTAGGGGCTGTGCCCGTGGCCTATTTTGGCACGGAGGTCGCCCATAAAGTCTCGGGCCATTCCGAGTCTGGCGGATCCGCCTAACGTCCCCACCAAGGCTATAGCCCACCCGTTTTTGGCCATTTGGGGTTTTGGCGCCCGACCTTCGGGCGCTAATTTTTAGGCGCGGCTGTGCCCGTGGCCTATTTTTGGCACACGGAGGCCGCACGCAAATTCTCGGGCCATTCCGAGTCCGGCGGACGAACTTCGCCCACGCCCCCCACCAAGGCTATAGCGCACCCGATTTTTGGCCATTTTTCCGCAGGGGGGTTTTGGCACCGCGACCTTCGGGTGCTAATTTTTGGGCGCGGCTGTGCCCGTGGCCTATTTTTGGCACACGGAGGCCGCCCGCAAAGTCTCGGGCCATTCCGGGTCCGGCGGACGAACTTCGCCCACGCCCCCCACCAAGGCTATAGCCCTCCCGATTTTTGGCCATTTTTCCGCTGGGGGGTTTTGGCACCCCGACCTTCAGGCAGTAATTTTTGGCGCGGCTATGCCCGTGGCCTATTTTTAACACGGAAGCCGCCCGTAAAGTCTCGGGCCATTCCGAGTCCGGCGGACGAAATTTCGCCACGCCCCACCAAGGCTATAGCCCACCCGATTTTTGGCCATTTGTCCGCTGGGGTTTGGGCACCCCCGACCTTGGCAGTAGCTAATTTTTGTGCGCGGCTATGCCCGTGGCCTCTTTTTGGCACACGGAGGCTGCCCCCAAAGTCTCGGGCCATTCCGAGTCCGGCGGAAGAACATCGCCCACGCCCCCCGCCAAGGCTATAGCCCACCCGTGTTTTCGCCATTTGGGGGGTTTTGGCACCCCGACCTTCGGGTGCTAATTTTTGGGCGCGGCTGTGCCCGTGGCCTATTTTTGGCCCGTGGAGACCGTCTGAAAGTCTCGTGCCATTCCTAGTCCGGCGGACGAACTTCGCCCACGCCCCCCACCAAGGCTATAGCCCACCCGATTTTTGGCCATTTTTTCCATGCAGAGGTTTTGGCACCCCTGACCTTCGGGCACTAATTTTTGCTGCTATGCCCGTGGCCTATTTTTGCACACGGAAGCCGCCCGTAAAGTCTCGGGCCATTCCGAGTCCGGCGGACGAAATTTCGCCCACGCCCCCCACCAAGGCTATAGCCCACCCGATTTTTGGCCATTTGTCCGCTGGGGGGTTTTGGCACCCCGACCGTCGGGCACTAATTTTTGGGCGCAGCTATGCCGTGGCCTATTTTTGGCACCACGAAGCCGCCTTCGTAAAGTCTCGGGCCATTCCGAGTCCGGCGGACGAACTTAGCCCACGCCCCCCACCAAGGCTATAGCCCACCCGTTTTTTGGCCATTTGGGGGGTTTTGGTACCCCAACCTTCGGGCACTAATTATTGGGCGCGGCTGCGCCCGTGGCCTATTTTTGGCTCACGGAGGCCGCCCGCAAAGTCTCGGGCCATTCCGAGTCTGGCGGACGACCTTCGCCCACGCCCCCCACAAAGGCTATAGCCCACCCTTTTTTTGGCCATTTGGGGGGTTTTGGCACCCCGACCTTCGGGTGCTAATTTTTGGGCGCGGCTGTGCCCGTGGCCTATTTTTGGCACACGGAGGCCACCCGCAAAGTCTTATGCCATTCCGAGTCCGGCGGATGAACTTCGCCCACGCCCCCCACCAAGGCTGTAGCCCACCCGTTTTTTGGACATTTGGGGGGTTTTGGCACCCCGACCTTCGGGCTCTAATTTTTGGGCGGCTGTGCCCGTGGCCTATTTTTGGCACACGGAGGTCGCCCATAAAGTCTCGGGCCATTCCGAGTCTGGCGGACGAACTTCGCCAACGTCCCCCACCAAGGCTATAGCCCACCCGTTTTTTGGCCATTTGGGGGGTTTTGGCGCCCCGACCTTCGGGCGCTAATTTTTGGGCGCGGCTTTGCCCGTGGCCTATTTTTCGCACACGGAGGCCGCCCGCAAAGTCTCGGGCCATTCCGAGTCAGTAGACGAACTTTGCCCCCCACCAAGGCTATAGCGCACCCGATTTTTGGCCATTTTTCCGCAGGGGGTTTTGGCACCCGACCTTGGTGCTAATTTTTAAAGCGGCTGTGCCCGTGGCCCTATTTTTGGCACCACGGAGGCCGCCCGCAAAGTCTCGGGCCATTCCGGGTCCGCGGACGAACTCGCCCGCCCCACCAAGGCTATAGCCCTCCCGATTTTTGGCCATTTTTCCGCTGGGGGGTTTTGGCACCCCGACCTTCAGGCACTAATTTTTGGGCGCGGCTATGCCCGTGGCCTATTTTTGGCACACGGAAGCCGCCCGTAAAGTCTCGGGCCATTCCGAGTCCGGCGGACGAAATTTCGCCCACGCCCCCCACCAAGGCTATAGCCCACCCGATTTTTGGCCATTTTTCCGCTGGGGGGTTTTGGCACCCCGACCTTCGGGCACTAATTTTTGGGCGCGGCTGTACCCGTGGGCTATTTTTGGCACACGGAGGCCACCCGCAAAGTCTCAGGCCATTCCAAGTCCGGCGGACGAACTTCGCCCATGCCCCCCACAAAGGCTATAGCCCACCCTTTTTTTGGCCATTTTTCCGCTGGGGGGTTTTGGCACCCCGACCTTCGGGGGCTAATTTTTGGGCGCGGCTATGGCCGTGGCCTATTTTTGGCACACGGAGGCCGCCCGCAAAGTCTCGGGCCATACCGAGTCCGGCGGACGAACTTCGCCCACGCCCCCCACCAAGGCAATAGCCCACCCGTTTTTTGGCCATTTGGGGGGTTTTGGCACCCCAACCTTCGGGTGCTAATTATTGGGCGCGGCTGTGCCCGTGGCCTATTTTTGGCACACGGAGGACGCCCGCAAAGTCTCGGGCCATTCCGAGTCTCGCGGGACACTCGCCCACGCCCACAAGGCTATAGCCCACCCTTTTTTTGGCCATTTGGGGGGTTTTGGCACCCCGACCTTCGGGCGCTAATTTTTGGGCGCGGCTGTACCCGTGGGCTATTTTTGGCACACGGAGGCCACCCGCAAAGTCTCAGGCCATTCCAAGTCCGGCGGACGAACTTCGCCCAAGCCCCCCACAAAGGCTATAGCCCACCCTTTTTTTGGCCATTTTTCCGCTGGGGGGTTTTGGCACCCCGACCTTCGGGGGCTAATTTTTGGGCGCGGCTATGGCCGTGGCCTATTTTTGGCACACGGAGGCCGCCAAGTCTCGGGCCATACTGAGTCCGGGCGGACGAACTTCGCCCCACGCCCACCAAGGCAATAGCCCACCCGTTTTTGGCCATTTGGGGTTTGGCACCCCCAACCTTCGGGTGCTAATTATTAGCGCGGCTGTGCCCGTGGCTTATTTTGGCACACGGAGGCCGCCACGCAAAGTCTCGGGCCATTCCAGTCTGGCGGACGAACTTCGCCACGCCCCACAAAGGCTATAGCCACCCTTTTGGCCATTTGGGGGTTTTGGCACCCGACCTTCGGGTGCTAATTTTTGCGTGACTGTGCCCGTGGCCTATTTTTGGCACACGGAGGCCACCCGCAAAGTCTCGGGCCATTCCGAGTCCGGCGGACGAACTTCGCCCACGCCCCCCACCAAGGCTATAGCCCACCCGATTTTTGGCCATTTGGGTGGTTTTGGCACCCCGACCTTCGGGCTCTAATTTTTGGGCGCGGCTGTATCCGTGGCCCATTTTTGGCAAACGGAGGTCGCCCGTAAAGTCTCGGGCCATTCCGAATCCGGCGGACGAACTTCGCCCACGCCCCCCACCAAGGCTATAGCCCACCCGTTTTTTGGCCATTTGGGGGGTTTTGGCACCCCGACCTTCGGGCGCTAATATTTGGTTGCGGCTATGCCCGTGGCCTATTTTTGGCACACGGAGGCCACCGCCAAAGTCTCGGGCCATTACGAGTCTGGCGGACGAACATCGCCCACGCCCCCCACCAAGGCTATAGCCCACCCGTTTTTTGGCCATTTGGGGGGTTTTGCACCGACCTTCGGCGCTAATTTTTAGGCACGGCGTGCCCGTGGCCTAATTTTTCGCGCGGCTGTGCCCATGGCCTGTTTTTTTGGCGACGAAGACCGCCCGAAGTCTCGGACCATTCCGAGTCCGGGGCGGACGAATCTCGCCCACGCCCACCAAGGCTATAGCCCACCCGTTTTTGGCCATTTGGGGGTTTTGGCACCCTGACCTTCGGGCCCACTTTGGCGCGGCAGTGCCTGTGGCCATTTTGGCACACGGAGGCCGCCCGCAAAGTCTCGGGCCATTCCGGGTCCGGGCGGACGAACCCCCGCCCACGCCCACCAAGCTATAGCCCTCCCGATTTTGGCCATTTTTCCGCTGGGGGTTTTGGCACCCCTGACCTTCAGGCACTAATTTTGGGCGCGGCTATACCCGTGGCCTATTTTACCACGAAGCCGCCCGTAAAGTCTCGGGCCATTCCGAGTCCGCGGACGAAATTTCGCCCCACGCCCCACCAAGGCTATAGCCCACCCGATTTTGGCCATTTTTCCGTTGGGGTTTTGGCACCCCGACCTTCGGGCACTAATTTTTAAGGCGCGGCTATGCCCTGTGGCCTATTTTTTGCACACGGAAGCGCCCGTAAAGTCTCGGGCCATTTCGAGTCCGCGATCTAATCTCGCCATGCCCCACCAAGGCTATAGCCCAATTCGATTTTGGCCATTTGGGGGTTTTGGCACCCGACCTTCGACGCTAATTTTTGAGCGCGCTGTTCGCGGGCCTATTTGGCACACGGAGGCCGGCCTCGCAGTGTCGTATAATTCCTAGTCCAAGGACGAACTTCGCCCACGCCCACCAAGGCTAGCGCATCCATTTTTGGCCATTTTTCCGCAGGGGGTTTTGCACCTGACTCGGGTGCTAATTTTTGACGCGGCTGTGCCTCAGGCCTATTTTTGGCACACGAGGTCAGCCCGCAGTCTCGGGCCGACCCGAGTCCGGGGCGGGACGCACCTCGCCCACGCCCACCAAGGCTATAGCCCACCTCGTTGGCCATTTGGGGTTTTGGCACCCCCACCTTCGGGCTCCTAATTTTTGGGCTGCAGTGCCCAGGCCTATTTTTGGCACATGGAGGCCGCCCGCAAAGTCTCGGGCCATTCCGAGTCCGCGGACGAATCCCCGCCACTCCCCCACCAAGGCTATAGCCCACCCGCTTTTGGCCATTTGGGGAGTTTTTTGGCACCCCGACCTTCGGGCGCACTTTGGGCGCGGCTGTGCCCGTGGCCTATTTTTGGCACACGGAGGCCGGTCTCGCAGTTCGGCCATTCCCGAGTCCGCGGACGAATCCGCCCACGCCCACCAAGGCTATAGCCCTCCCGATTTTGGCCATTTTTCCGCTGGGGTTTTGGCACCCACCTTCGGGTACTCCACTTTGGTCAGCGCTATGCCTGTGGCCTATTTTTTGGCACACACGGAAGCGCCTGCAAAGTCTCGGGCTACTCAGTCCGGCGGACGAAATTTCGCCCACGCTCTACCCAAGGCTATAGCCCACCCGATTTTTGGCCATTTTTCCGCTTGGGGTTTTGCACCCCGACCTCGGTACCACTTTTGGGCGCGGCTATGCCCGTGGCTCATTTTTGGCACACGGAAGCCGCCCGTAAAGTCTTCGCTATTCCGAGTCCGGGCGGACGAACTGCCATGCCCCACTCAAGGCTATAGCCCACCTGATTTGGCCATTTGGGGTTTTGCACCTGACCTTCGGATCGCTAATTTTTGGCGCGGCTGTTCCTGTGGCCTATTTTGGCACACGGAGGCCGCCCGCAGAAAGTGTCGTGCCATTCCTAGTCCGGCGGATCTAACTTCGCCCACGCCCACCAAGGCCATAGCGCACCCGATTTGGCCATTTTTCCGCAGGGGGTTTTTTGGGTGACCCCGACCTTCGGGTGCTAATTTGGGCGCGGCTGTGCCTGGGTGGCCTATTTTTGGCGCACGGAGGCCGCCGCAAAGTCTCGGCCATTCTGGTCTCAAAGTGATCACCCGCTCACGCCCCACCAAGGCTATAGCCCACCCGTTTTTTGGCCATTTGGGGGTTTTGGCACCCCGACCTCGCCCTAATTGGGTGCGGCAGTGCCCGTGGGCCTATTTGGCACATGAGGCTGCCCGCAGTCTCGGGCTATCTCGAGTCCGCGGACGGTCTCGCCCCACTCCCCACCAAGGCTAGCCCACCCGCTTTTGGCCAATTGGGGTTTGGCACCCTGCTCTTCGGCGACAATTTTGGGCGCAGCTGTGCCTGTGGCCTATTTTTGGGACACGGAGGCCGCCCGCAAAGTCTCGCGCCATTCCGAGTCCGCGGACGGTCTCGCCCACGCCCACTCGCTATAGCCTCCCGATTTTGGGCCATTTTTCCGCTGGGGAGCTGGCACTCACCTTTCGGCACTAATTTTTGCGTTGCCATGCCCGTGGCTCATTTTTGCACACGAAGTCACCGTGAAGTCTCGGCTATTCCGAGTCCGCGGACGGCCTCGCCACGCCTACCAAGGCTATAGCCCACCCGACGGCCATTTTTCCGCTGGGGTTTGCACCCCTACCTCGGGCACTAATTTTTGCGCGGCTATGCCCGTGGCTCTATTTTTGGCACACTGAAGCCGCCCGTGAAGTCTCGGGCTATTCCGAGTCCGCGGACGAATCTCGCCATGCCCCACTCAAGGCTATAAATTTCCACCTGAGCTTGGCCATTTGGGGGTTTTGGCACCTGACCTCGGACGCCACTTTGGGCGCGGCTGTTCCCGTGGCCTATTTGGCACACGGAGGCCGCCCCGCAGTGTCGTGCCATTCCTAGTCCGGAGGACGAATCTCGCCCACGCCCCACCAAGGCTATAGCGCATCCGATTTTCGCCATTTTTCCGCAGGGGTTTTGGCACCCACCTTCGGGTGCCACTTTGGGCGCAAGGCTGTGCCCGGCCTATTTGGCACACACACAATGGAGGCCGCCCGCAGTCTCGGCTATTCCGAGTCCGCGGACTAATCTCGCCACGCCCACCAAGGCTATAGCCCACCCGTTTTGGCCATTTGGGGTTTTTGCACTCCCCGACCTTCGGCCCCACTTGGCTGGTGCTGTACCTATTTTTGGCACATGGAGGCTGCCCGCAGTCTCTCGGGCCATTCCAGTCCGGCGACGAATCCGCCCACTCCCCACCAAGGCTATAGCCCACCCTTTTGGCCATTTGGGTTTTGGCACTTCGACTCACATAATTTTTGGGCGCGTTGTTCCTGCGGGCCTATTTTTGGCACACGAGGGCCGGGCCGCACCTCGCTATTTCGAGTCCGCGACGAACTCGCCACGCCCCACCAAGGCTGTAGCCCACCCATTTTTGGCCATTTTTCTGTTGGGGTTGCACCCCAACCTTCGGCGCTAATTATTGGGCGCGGCTGTGCCTATGGCCTATTTTTCAGTGACACGGTGGCTGGCCACAGGTCTGGCCTTCTGAACCGGGCGGATTTAATCTCGCCTACGCCCACCAAGGCTATAGCCTACCCGCTTTTTTGGCCATTTGGGGGTTTTAAATCTCCACCTTCGGCGCCACTTTGGGCGCGGGCTGTGCCCGTGGCTCCACTTTGGTGCGGCTGTGCCCATGGCCTGTTTTTTTGGCACACGGAGGCCGCCCCAAAGTCTCGGCCATTCCGTGTCCGGCGGACGAACTGCGACCACGCCCACCAAGGCTATAGCCCACCCACATTTTTGGGCCTTTTTTCCGCTGGGTTTGGCACCCGACCTTCGGGCGCCACTTTGGGCGCTGCAACGCCCGTGGCCTATTTTTGGCACACACTGAGGCCGCCCAAAGTCTCGGGCTATTACGAGTCCGCGGATGAACTTTCGCCCCACGCCCACTCAAGGCTATAGCCCACCCGCTTTTTGGGCCATTTTTCCGCTTGGGGGTTTTGCACCTGACCTTCGGCGCTAATTTTTGGGCGCTGCTATGCCTGGGTACTCTTTTGCACGCCGAGGCTGCCCCCAAAGTCTCGGCCATTCCTAGTCCGGCGGACGAATCTCGCCCCACGCCTACTCGTGGCTATAGCCCACCCGATTTTTTTGTCATTTTTCCGCAGGAGTTTTTGGCACCCCGACCTTCGGCGCCACTTTGGGCGCGGCTATGCCTGTGGCCTCTTGCACTACTGAGGCCGCGCCTGTGCCTTCGGGCCATTCCGAACCGGGCGGATTTGGCCCGCCCCACGCCCACCAAGGCTATAGCCCACCCTGGGAGTTTTGGGCTACATTTCCGCTTGGGGATGGCACCCGACCTTCGCCAGCTAATTTTCGGGCGCGGCTATGCCCGTGGCCTCTTTTTTGCAAGCTGAGGCTGCCCAAAGTCTCGGGCTATTCCGAGTCCAGCGGACGAACTTCGCCACGCCCCCACCAAGGCTATAGCCCACCCGTTGGCCATTTGGGGTTTTTGCCCCGACCTGTATGGCCAATTTTTGGGTGCGCTGTGCCCGTGGGCTCATTTTTTTGCACATAATGGAGGCCACCTGCAGTCTCGGCGATTCCGGAGTACAGCTGGACGAATCTCGCCACGCCCACCTCAAGGCTATAGTCCACCATTTTTGGACATTTTTCCGCTGGGGTTTTGGCACGCCGACCTCGGGCGCACTTTGCATGCGGCTGCCCCGTGGCCTATTTTTTTGGCACAATGGCTGGGCCACCCGCAAAGACTGACCATTCCGAGTCCGCGGACGAACCGCCACGCCCCACCAAGGCTGTAGTCCACCCGATTTTTCGCCATTTTTCCGCTGGGGTTTTGGCACGCCGACCTTCGCGCCACTTGCAGGCGCGGCTGCCTCGTGGCCTATTTTTAGACACTGAGGCCACCTCCGCATAGTCTCGGCTATTCCAGTCCGGCGGTCAAACTCGGCCCACGCCCCACAAAGGTTGGTAGCCCACCGCAGGCTATTTGAGGTTTGCACCCGAACTGGTGCTAATTTTTGAAGGCCAAGGTCCATGACCTATTTTTGGCATTGACGAGACCGCCTGCATTGTCTCGGCCATTCCGAGTCCGGAGGACGACCCCCCACGCCCACCGCGCTATACCCCACCCGCTTTTGGCCATCTGGGGGTTTTTGCACCCCACCTTGGCGCTAATTTTGGACGCGGCTGCTCCTGTGGCCGATTTTTTTGGGAGGCGTTTGTTGCCACCCGCAGCACTGACCATTCCGAACCGGCGGACGAACTCGCCACGCCCCACCAAGGCTGTAGTCCACCCGATTTTTTCGCCATTTTTCCGCTGGGGTTTTGGCACCCCGACCTTTCGGGCGCACTCTAATTGCCAAGCAGCCTGCGGGCCTATTTTGCACACGGAGGCTGGCCCGCAAAGTCTCAAGACCTTGAGTCCGCGAATCTAACTCGCCTTCTCACTCCCTCCCACCATGCTAGCCCACCTGCTGGGCTATTCAGTTTGCACCCCAATTTTCAAGCGCTTACGGCGCGCTGTGCCCTTGGCCTGTTTTGGCACACAAATGCCGCCCGCAGTCACGGGCCATTCCAGTCCGGCGGAGGAATTTCGCCACGCCCTACCTGGGCTGAGGCCTCCCACCCGCTTTTGCACATTCAGGGGGTTTTGGCACTCGGCTCAAGGCTAATTTTTGACGTGGCTGTGCCCGTGTCCTATTTTTGGCATACGAAGGCCACCCGCAAAGTCTCGCCATTCCGAGTCCGGGGCGGATTTGTAATCTCGCCCATGCCCTACCGCGCCTCGAGTCCACCCGATTTTTTCGCCATTTTTCCGCCAGTTTTGCTTCCACCGCTGGGCGCTAATTTTAAGGCTGTGCCCGTGGCCTATTTTTGGTACACGGACGCCTCGCAAAGTCTCGGGCTATTCCGAGTCCGGCGACCCAATCTCGCCACTCCCACCAAGGCTAGCCCACCATGGCTATTCAGGGGTTTTGCACCACCTTTGGGCGCTAATTTTTGACGCGGCTGTGCCCGTGGCCTATTTTTTTTTTGGCATAATGGCGGCCACTCCGCAAAGACTCGGACTATTCTCGAGTCCAGTGGACGAATCCGCCCATCGCCCACCATCAGAGTCCACCCGATTTTTTCGCCATTTTTCCGCTGGGGGTTTTGGCACCTCGACTTCTAAGCGCTAATTTTTAAAGGAGCAACATGCAACTGAACGAAGTATACTG
>JASUUJ010000173.1:47500-120657 GCA_030449895.1 Citrus mangshanensis | reverse complement strand
CGGTAGCCTTCGTTTAATTGCTTGCTACACGGAAAGTGCTGCTTGGGAAGTCTCGGCCCATTCCGAGTCCGGCGGACGAGAGTTGGCCAGCCTCCCAGGCTGCATAAGCCCACCTGTTTTTGGGCGTTTTGCGGCGGACGAATTTGGAGACGGGACCTTGGGAGCTTATTTTTGGGCGTGTCTATGCCCGTGCTTTATTTTGTCACACGGAGGTGCTGAAATCTCGCCCAATCAGGTCGGCGGACAGAGTTGGCCAACCTCCCCAGGCTATAGCAGCCACGTTTTAGGAATTTTTGCGAGGCGGACGACAGGGACAGGACATGAGGGCTTATTTTTGGGAGTGGCTGTGCCCATTATTCTTTTGGCACACGGAGGCGCTCGCAAGTCTGCGCCCCATTCGAGTCCGAGCGGACGAGGATTGGCCAGCCCTCACACAATTATAAGCGCACGTTTTTGGGCGTTTTGCCTTGGACGAAGCTTGGGGCGGGACCTTCGGGGCTTATTTTTGGGCGCGACTATGCCCGCGCGGCACATGTTCACACCACGGAGGTGCTCGCAAAATCTCGCCCCATTCGAGTCCGGCCGGACAGGATTACAGCCAGCCCTCCCCAAGGCTGTGGCCACCGTTTTGGGCATTTTACGCGGAGCCAGACTTGAGGACGGGACCTTCAGGGCTTATTTTTTTGGGCGTGTCTATGCCGTGGCTAGCTATTTTGTCACGGAGGTGCTCGCAAGTCTCGGCCCATTCCGAGGTCCGGCGAGACCAGTTAGCCAGCCCTCTCCCAAAGGCTATAGCCGCCGTTTTTAGCCATTTTGCGGGCGCGGGCGAACTTTGGGGCCGGGACATGAGGCTTATTTTTGGTCTGGTACCCGCAGCTATTTTGGCACCACGGAGCGCTGCAAGTCTCGCCCCATTCCGAGTCCGGCGAGGCCGGTAGCCAGCCCACTTTCCCCGAGGCTATAGCCCACCCGTTTTGAGCGTTTTTTGTGGACGAGTTAGGGGCGGGAGCTTCGGGGGGCATATTTTGGGCGCGCTGCACACGCGGCCTGGCCTGGCACACGAGCCACTGTAAAAAGTCTCGCTCCATTAGGAATCCGAGCGGACCCGAAGTGAGCCAGCCCTCCCGAGCTATAACCCACCAGTTTTGGGCATTTTGCGGCAGACGAACTTGGGGCGGGACCTTGGGGCCTTATTTTGGGTGTGACTGTGCCAGCCCTATTTTTGGCACCTGGAGCGTGCATGAAGTCTCGCCCCCATTCCCGTCAATGGACAGGGATTAGCCAACCCTCCCAATTATAGCCCACCTGTTTTGGGCATTTTGCGGCGGGCGAACTTGAGGACGGGACCTTCGTAGAGAGTTTTATGGGCGCAGCTGTACACGTGACTATTTTTGCTACACGGAAAGTGCTGCGCAAAAGTCTCGGCCGTTCCGAATCCGTGGACGAAGTTGGCCAACCCTCACGGTACATAGCCGGCACCATTTTTAAATTTTTGCAGGACAATTAGGGGCGGGACGCCCGAGAGCTTATTTTTGGGTGATGTCTATGCGTGGCTATTTTGTCACCACGGAGGTGCTTTCGCAAGTCTCGCCCAATCCGAGTCAGCGGGCAGAAGTTGTGACCCCTCCCCAAGGCTATAGCCACCGTTTTGGGAATTTTTACGGGCGGACGAACTTGGGGCCCGGGACCTTCGAGGGCTTATTTTTGGGAGCGCTGTGCCGTAGCCCTAGTTTTGTTGCGGAGGGCGCTGTGAGAATCTCGCCACAGATTCAGGAGTCCGGCAGACTGAAGTTGGCCAACCCCTCCCCAGTCATAGCCCACCGTTTTTGGGCATTTTACGGCGGGCGAACATGGGGGCAGTACCTTCGGGGCTTATTTTTGGGCAGCTGTGCACGGGTATTTACACAGCACCACGGGAGCGCTGTAGTCTCCCGGTCAGTGGCGGACGAAGTGGGCCAGCCTCTGACTGGCCCACCCGTTTTTGGGCGTTTTGCGGCGGACGAGCATGGGACAGTGCGCCCCGGAGGCATTTTGCCCAGGGCGCGGCTGTGCCCACGGTATTTTGTAATACGGAGGCGCTCATGGGAGTCGCCCCATTAAGTCGAGGCGGACGAGGACAGCCCGCTCCCGAGGCTATAGCCCCGCGTTTTTAGGCATTTTGCAGGCGGAGGAACTTAGGGGCAGGACCTTCGGGGAGCTTAGTTTTGGCGTGGCTGACCGCGGCATATTTTTAACACCTGGAGGCGCTGTAAGTCTCGCCCCATTCGGGAGTCCGGCGGACAGAAGTGACCTGCCCACACCACCCCCAGGCTATAGCCACTAGTTTTTGGGCATTTTGCGGCGGGCGAACTTGGGGCCCAGGACCTTCGGGGAGCACTATTTTGGGCGCGGCTGAGCGCGGCCTGGCCACAGCACACGGAGGCGGCTGCAAAGTCTCGCCGCATTCGAGGTCCGAGGCGGACGAAGTGGGCCAGCCCTCCCAAGGCCTATAGCCCACCGTTTTAGGCATTTTGCGGCGGAGGAACTTGAGGCGGGACCTTCGGGGGCTTATTTTTGGCGCGGCTGTGCCGCGGCTGGCCCAGCACGGGCGCTCCCAAAGTGTCGACCCATTAGAATCCGAGCGGGCGAGATTGTCGCCCTCCCACGGGCATAGCCCACCAGTTTTGGGCATTTTGCGTATTGACTGGGGGTGCGACCTTCGAGAACTGACACAGGCGCGGCTGTGCCGTGGCTATTTTTGTCCTACAGGAGGCCGCTCGCGAGATCGTCCCCATTCCGATTCCGGCGGACGAAGTTGTGGCCATACGCGTAGTTTATCATTTCCTTTAGTTTTAGGCATTTTACGGCGAGACTGACCTTGGGACGGCACCTTGGGGAGCTTATTTTTGGGTGTGGCTGTACCCATGGTCTATTTTGCACCACGGAGGCCATGCGAGATCTCGCCTCATTAGAGTCACGTGGACTGATTGGCGTCCCTCCCCCAGCATAGCTCACCGTTTTTGGGCATTTTTGCGGCGGACGAACTTGGGGGTGCGGGACCTTCGGGGGCTTATTTTTGGGAGCTGCTGTGCCGCGGCTATTTTTAGGCATGAGGAGCGCTGAGATCTAGCCCGTTCAGTCCGTGAGGACAGAGTTAGCCCAGCCCTTCCCCAGTATGGCCACCCCTTTTTGGGCATTTTTGCGGCGGAATGAACTTGAGATGGCACATGGGGGCTTATTTTTCGTGCGACTGTGCCCGTGGTCTATTTTTGCACCTGGAGGCTGCCCAGGAGTCTCGCCCCCATTAGTCAGCCCGGACAGAAGTTGGCCAGCCCTCCCGAGGCTATAGCCGCCCCCGTTTGCCCAGGCATTTGCGGCGGAGGAACTTGGGGGCGGGACGCCCGGGGCTTAGTTTGGCGTGACTGTGACCGCGGCATGCCACAGCACCACGGAGACGGCTCGCAGAAATCTCGCCCCATTCGGCGGTCAGTGAGACGAGTTGGCCCTGCCCTCCCCGAGGCTATAGCCCCAGATTTTGGGCAGCATTTCTGCAGCGGACGAACTTGGGGGTGGGACGCCGGGGCTTATTTTTGGGCGCGGCTGAGCCAGCGGCCACAGCCCCACTGCACCGGAGGCGCTGCAGAGTCTCGCCGCGTCCATCCGACGGACGAAGTTACAGCCAGCCCTCCCCCGAGGCTATAGCCCACCGTTTTAGGCGTTTTACGTGGAGGAACTTGGGGACGGGACACCAGGGGCACTTATTTTGTGCCAGCTGTGCCCACGCCCGGCTTCTTTTAACACGGGCGCTCCCAAAGTGTCCCGACCCATTAAGATCCAGCGGGCCAAGTTAGCCAACCCCCAGGCTATATAGCCAACGCCCCGTTTTTGGGCATTTCATTGAGACGAACTTGGGGCCAGCGACACTTCAGGGGAAACATTTTTGGCGCGGCTGTGCCCGTGGCTATTTTTGTCATGCGGAGCGCTGCGCAAAGTCTCGCCCATTAGGTCCGTGGACAAGTTAGCCAGCCCTCCCCACTGAGAGCTATAGCTCACCGTTTTTGGGGCATTTTGCGGACCGAAGCGACCTTGAGACGGCACCTTCGGGGCTTATTTTGGAGTGTGGCTGTGCCCATGAGCTATTTTTTGCACCGGAGGCCGCGCAAGTCTCGCCCATTCCAGGAATCCGGTAGGGGCCAGAAGTTGGCCAAAACCCACTCCCCCAAGGCTATAGGCTCACCGTTTTTGGGCATTTTGCGACAGACGAACTTGGGGACCAGGACGCCCGGGAGCTTATTTTTAGGAGGCTGCATTACACGCGCTATTTTGGCGCGCGGAGGCGCCTGTAAGCCAGCCCGTTCCGAGTCCGAGGCGGGTGAGGATTGGCCAACCCACTTCCCCCAGGCTATAGCCACGCTTTTGCTTTTGGGCATTTTTGCGGCGACGGACGAACTTGAGGCGGCCACCTTCGGGGGCTTATTTTGGGTGCGACTGTGCTAGTGGTCTATTTTTGCACCACGGGCCCGCTGCAAAGTCGCTTGATCAAAGTCCGGTGAAGTTGGCCAGCCCACCTCCCCGAGGCTATAGCCCGCTGCGTTTTTTGGGTATTTTTGCGTCAGACGAACAGGATCTACGACCTTCAGGGCTTAATTTTGGGCGCGGCTCTGCACGCGACCTATGTTTGTCTGCAGGCCGCTCCGCAGAGTCACCACGCCCATTCCGAGTCCGGCGGACGGGGATTGGCCAGCCTCCCCGAGGCTATAGCCCATGATTTTGGGCATTTTGCGGCGGACGAACTTGGGGGCCAGGACCTTGGGAGCTTATTTTTGGTGCGGCTGTGCTGCGGCCTATTTTTAGCACGGAGGCGCTCGCAAAGTCTCGCCCCATTCCGAGTCCGAGCGGGCCAGTTGGCCAGCCCACCTCCCGAGGCTATGGCCCACACACCCCGTTTTAGGCGTTTCTGTGAGACTGACCTTGGGGGCCCGGCACCACTCGAGGCTTATTTTGGGTGTGGCTGTACCCGTATGAGTCTGGCCCCCCTGCACGGAGGCCGCCCACAAAGAGAGTCTCGCCCCCATTAAGTCAGGCGGACGAAGTTGGCCAGCCACTCCCAGGCCATAAGCTGCACGTTTTTAGGCATTTTGTCGGACGAACTTAGGGGCGCGGGACCTTGGGGGCTTATTTTCCAGGGCTACTGTGCCAGCGGCCTATTTTTGAGCGCCACCAGACGCTCGCAAAAATCTCGCCCCATTCAAGGTCACGGCGAGACGAGAAGTTGGCCAGCCACTTCCCCAATTTATAAGCCCGCCCTTTTTGGGCATTTTGCGGCGGGCGAACCCAGGGACGGCACCTTCGGGAGCTTGTTTTAGAGTGTGGGCTGTGCCCGTGGTCCTGGCCCACACTGAGAGGCCGCTCGCAAAGTCTGCGCGCCCACGTTCAGCAGAGTCAGTGGGCGAGTTAGCCAGCCCTCCCAGCCTATAGCCCACCGTTTTAGGCGTTTTAGAATTGGAGCCGAACAGGGACGGGACCTTCAGGGAACTTATTTTTGGACGCGGCTGTGCCGCGGCTTCTTCAGCACCGCGGAAGCCGCTCGCAAGTCTCGCTCCATTCCGAGGTCAGCGGAGCGAGTTAGCCAGCCCCTCCCCCGAGGCTGTAGCCCGCCCAGTTTTTGGTCATTTTTTGGCGGGCGAACTTGGGGAGCGGGACCTTCGGGGCTTATTTTTGGGCGCGGCTGTGCGCCCAGCCTGGCCCACCCGGCACCACGGAGGCACTCGCAAATTCTACTTCATTAGGAGTCCAGTGAGACGAAGTTAGCCAACCCCTCCACATTATAGCAGCCCGCTTTAGGCATTTTGCGGCGGACGAACTTGGGGCGGCACCATCGGGGAGCTTATTTTTGGCGTGTGTAGTGGTCTATTACACCTGAGGCTGGCTCATGAGTCTCGCCCCCATTGAGTCGGCGGACGAAGTTAGCAGCCCACCTCCCAGTACATAGCCACTTGGATTTTGGGCATTTTGCAGCAGTAGGATGAACTTGGGGGCCAGCGCCTTCGGGGAGCATTTTAGAGGCGCGACTGTGCCGTGGTCCTATTTTTGCGCAGGGCGCTCGCAAAGTCTCGCCCCATTAAGTCCATGGATGAGAAGTTGGCCAGCCCTCCCCCAGTACATGGCCGCCGTTTAAGGCATTTTGCAGCGAGGCGAACTTGAAAGCTCTGGGACCATCCAGGGAGGAAAAACTATTTTTGGCGCTCTGCCCATGCTTCTTTAGCACACGGAGGCGCTCGCAAAAATCTCGTGGGTCCAGTCAGTAGAGACGAAGTTAGTATGCCCACTCCACAGGCACATAGCCCACGTTTTGAGCATTTTACGGCGGACGAACTTGGGGACGGGACGCCCGGGGGCTTATTTTTTGGGCGCAAGTATGTGCATGGCCTATTTTCTCACATGGAGGCGCTCGCAAAGTCGCCCCCTTGAGTCCAGCGGACAGGTTGGCCAGCCCTCCCAGGGCTATAGCCCACCGTTTTTGGGCATTTTGCGAGGTGGGCAGACAGGGGCCAGGACCTTGAGGGGATTTTAGGGGCGCGGCTGTGCCGCCGGCCTACTTACCCAGTACAGGCGCTCGCGAAGTCTCGACCCATTCGAGTCCGAGCGGACGAAGTTGGCCAGCCTCCCCAAAGGCTAGAGCCGCTTTGTTTTTAGGCGTTTTGCAGCGGACGAATTTGGGGACCGGGACCAGGCTTATTTTTGGAGTGCGCTTTGCCCGCGGCTTCTTCTAGCGCCACGGAGCGCTCGCAAGAATCTAGCCACCATTAGAGTCCGGCGGCCGAAGTTGGCGGCCTCACAGAGTATGTGGCGCTTTTTGGCAGTTTTGCGGCGGACAGACAGGGCCAGCGGCTTGGGGGCTTATTTTCGTAGCGACTGTGCAGTAGTCTATTTTACTGCGAGGCGCTGTGAAGTCTAGCCCCATTCCGAGAATCCGTGGACGAGACAGACAGCCCTCCCAAAGGCTATAGCCCGCCCGTTTTGAAGACTTTGCAGCGGATGAGCTGGGGCGGGACCTTCAGGGGGCTTATTTTGGGCGCAGCTGTGCCACGGCCTAGCCCCAGCACCACGGAGGCGCTGTAAAGTCGCCCATTAGTCAGTGGGCCAGGATTGTGTCTCCCAGGCTATAGCCGCCCACGTTTTTTAGGCATTTTGCGGCGGACGAACTTGGAGACGGGACGCCGGGAAACATTTTTGGGCGCAGCTGTGCAGTGGCCTATTTTCACACACGGAGGGTGCTGTAAAATCTCGCCCCATTCCAGAATCAATGAGATGAAATTAGGCCAGCCCCTCACAGTATAAACTCGGCGTTTTAGGAATTTTTGCAGTAATGGACGAACTTGGGGGCGGTTGCTTGAGGAGCTTATTTTTGGGCGATATCTTGCATTGCCTATTTTGTCACCACGGAGGCGCTCGCAAGTCTCGTCCCATTCCACGAGTCAGGCGGTGAAGTTGGCCAGCCCTCCCGAGGCTATAAGCCGTTTTTAGGCGTTTTGTTTGGAGGAACTGGGGACCACGGGACATGGGAGCTTATTTTTAGAAGTGGCAAAATTTCATGCCGCATTCTTGGCACGGAGGCGCTCCCCTAGTGTCGACCCATTAGGAAATCAGCGGACGAAGTTGGCCAGCCACCGGGAGGCCTGCGCCCACTTCGTTTTTGGGCATTTTTGCGGCGGACGAACTTGAGGCCCAGGACGGGAGCTTATTTTTTGGCGCGGCTGTGCCCAGCTATGTTTGTCACTGCGGGAGGCCGCTCGCAAAGTCTCGCCCATTAAGTCCGAGCGGACAGAGGTTGTGGCCTCCCAGAGCTATCGCCACCCGTTTTAGGCATTTTTCACGAGGCGGGCAATTGCGAGGACAGGACATGCCCGGGGACTTATTTTTGGGCGCGGACTGTGCCGCGGCCTATTTTGCACACGGAGGGCTCAAAGTCGCCCATTAAGTCCGGCCGGGCCAGTAGCCAGCCCTCCCCCGAGGCTATAGCCCACCCCAGTTTTGAGCATTTTGCGGCAGACGACCTTGGGGCCCGGCACCTTCAGGGCTTATTTTGGTTATTAGCTGTGCCCATGGTCCTGGCCCACACGCACACGGAGGCCGCCCGCAAAGTCGCCCCGTCCAGGTCCGAGCGGACAGGGGTTGGCCAGCCACCTCCCAAGGCTATAGCTCACACCAGATTTTGGGCATTTTGCAGGCGGACGAACTTGGGACGGGACCTTCGGGAGCTTATTTTAGAACTACTGTGCCAGCCGGCCTATTTTAGGCGCACGGAGCGCTCGCAAAGTCTCGCCCCATTGAGTCAGGCGGACAAAGTTGCTTAACCCCCTCCCCGAGGCTATGGCACCCGTTTTGGGCATTTTGCGGCGGACGAACTTAGGGACGGGACATTGGGAGCTTATTTTGGTAGCGGCTGTGCCAGCCCGGCCTATTTTTGGCACACGGAGGTGCTCACAAAGTCTCGCCCATTAAGGTCAGGCGGGCGAAGTTGGCCAGCCCTCCCCCAGCCATAGCCCGCCGTTTTATGACATTTTACGTCGGGCGAACTTGGGGATGCGACCTTGAGGAGCTTATTTTTGGGCGCGGCTGTGCCCACGACCTGTTTATCGCACGGAGGCCGCTTTGCAGTCTCGCCCCATTCCGAGTCAGCCAGGTAGAAGTTGGCCAACCCTCCCCCAAGGCTATAGCCACCGTTTTTGGGCATTTTGCAGCAGACCGAACTTGGGACAGGACCTTCGGGGCTTATTTTGGGGCGGCGCGGCTGGCCTCGCGGCCTATTTTTGGCACGGAGGCGCTCATGAGTCTCGCACCGATAGGAGTCCGAGCGGACGAAGTTGGCCAGCCCACCACGAGGCTATAGCCCGCATTTTGGGCATTTTACGTAGACGACCTTGGGACGGCACCTTCGAGCCTTTGGAGTGTGGCTGTGCACATGGTCTATTTTTTGCACACGAGGCCGCCCGCAAAGTCTCGCCCCATTCGAGTCAGATTTGAAGTTGGCCAGCCCTCCCCGAGGCTATAGCTCACACCGAATTTTAGGCGTTTTACGGCGAGACGGGCTCAGGGGCGGGACCTTCGAGGCTGTTTTTGGAGCGCTACTGTGCCGCAGCTGTATTTTGGCGCACGGAGGCGCTCGCAAAATCTCGCCCCATTCCGAGTCACGTGGACGGGGGTTGTGCTCCCAGGCTATAGCCCACCGTTTTGGGCATTATTGCGGGGGCGAACTTGAGGACGACATATCCGAGAACTTATTTTTGGGCCAGCTGTGCCGCGAGCTATTCTAACACAGGCCATTCCTGATCTCGCTCAAATGAGGATCAGACCAGATGATTGGCCAACCACTCCCCCAAGAGGTTATAGCCCGCCCGTTTTGGGCATTTTTACGTGAAGACGAACTTGGGGACGGGACCTTCGGGAGGGCTTATTTTGGGCGGCTGTGCCCGCGGCTATTTTGGCACACGGAGGGCACTCGCAAATTCGCCCCATTAGTCCGAGCGGACAGGGGATTGTGCTCCCTCCCCCAGAGCTACTCGCCCGCCCGTTTTGGGCATTTTAAGCGGCGAACTTGGGAGACGGGACCTTTGGGAGCTTATTTACAGGGGCGCTGTGCCACGCTATTTGTGGCACCACGGAGCTGCATAAGTATAAAGCATCCAGGCCTTGCGGACAGTTAGCCAGCCCTCCCAAGGCTATAGCCCGCATTTTAGGCATTTTTACGTGAGCGAACATGGGAGCGGTACCTTCGGAGGCTTATTTTTGTGCAGCTGTGCCACAGGCCACAGCAGTACGGAGGCGCTCGTAAAGTCTCGCCCATTCAGAGGAGTCCGGCGGACAGAGATTGTGCTCACTCCCAAAGGCTACTCAGCCCGCCCCGTTTTTGGGCATTTTGCGAGCGAGACGGGCAGGGCCAGGACCTTGAGACTTATTTTGAAGCTGTGACCTCTGGCTGCGGCGCTATTTTTGTCACATGGACGCCATAGAAGTCTACCACTTCCCCATTCGAGTCAAGGCGGACAAAGTTGGCCAGCCCACGTCCCGAGAGAGGCTATAGCCTGTTTTTGGGCATTCTTGGCGGACGGGTGAGGCAGGACACGCCCGGGCTTATTTTTGGGTTCGGCTGTGCCGCGGCCTATTTTACTGAAATGATCCAGAGTCTCACATTAAAGTCCGGCGGACGAGGGGGATTGGCCAAACCCTCCCCCAAGGCTATAGCTCACCGTTTTGGGCATTTTTGCGGGCGGACGAACTTGGGGGCCAGGACATTCGGGGCTTATTTTTAGGCTACCCAGGCACAGCCACATGACCTATTTTGGTACGGAGGGCACTCGTAGGGAGTCCCTACCGCCCCATTAGGGTCGAGCGGACGAAGTGGGCCAACCTCCCCCAAGGCTATAGCCACCCGTTTTTGGGCATTTTGCGGTGGACGAACTTGGGGGCCCAGGACATGGGGGATTTTAGGGTGTGGCTGTGCCCGCATTACACTGAGTACACGGAGGCGCTGCAAAGTCTCGGCCCATTCCGAGTCCGAGCGGACCAGTTAGCCAGCCCTCCCCAGAAGCCATAGCCCTTCCTGTTTTTGAGCATTTTGCAGTAGACGAATTTAGGGGCCCGGGACCTTCGGGGGCTTATTTTGGAGTGCGGCTGTGCCGCAGCCTAGCCCCTACACACAAGGCCCAGTCTCGCAAAGTCTCACCCATTCAGAGTCCGGCGGACGAAGTTGGCCGCCCTCCCCCAAGGCTATAGCCCTGATTTTTGGCATTTTAGGTGGGCGAAGCTGGGGCCAGGACCTTGAGGGGATTTTAGGGCGCGGCTGCGCCGCGGCTAATTTTGGTACGGAGCGCTGCAAGATCTCGTATTCGGAGTCCGAGCCCGAGACCAGGGGGTTGCTTGACCCTCCCCCAGGGCTATAGCCCGCCTGTTTTTGGGCATTTTGCGGGGGACGAATTTGGGGGCCAGGACCTTCGGGAGGCCAGCCCCAGGTGCGGCTGTGCCCGCGGCCCTATTTTACCGGAGCGGTGGGTCTCACCCCATTCGATCCACGACGGACAGTTAGCCAGCCACTCCCAGTACATAGCTCACCCACGTTTTTGGGCATTTTACGGCGGACGAACTTGGGGCGGGACCTTCAGGCTTATTTTGGGCACGGCTGTGCCCGCGGCCTATTTTGGGCACACGGGCGCTCGCAAAGTCTCGCCCCATTCGAGTCCAGCGGGCCAGAGTGGGCCAGCCACTCCCGAGGCTATAGCCCATCCGTTTTTGGGCATTTTGCGGCGGATAGACTTGGGGCCGGGACCTTCGGGGAGCTTATTTTTGGGCGCGGCTGTGCCACGGCCTGACCCACCCCCAGTACAGGAGGCCGCTCACAAAGTCTGCGCCCACATTCCTGGAGTCAGGCGGACACAGTTATTAACCCTCCCCAGGGGCTATAGCCCACCGTTTTGGGCATTTTGCGCGGACGAACTTGAGGCAGGACCTTGGGGCTTATTTTTGCATTAGCTGTGCAGTAGCCTATTTTCACGCACGGTGCTCACTTAGTACGCCCATTCGAGTCCGAGGCGGACGGTTGGCCCGCCCTCCCAGGCTATAGCTCACGTTTTGGGAATTTTTGCCGGCGGGCCAGACTTTGGGAGGCGGGACATGGGGGCTTATTTTTGGCGTGTATCGCCCGTAGCCTATTTTGTCACACGGAGGCGCTCGCAAAGTCTCGCCCCATTAGGAGTCAATGAGACGAGATTAGCTGTCCACTCCCAAAGGCTATAGCCCACCGTTTTAGGCATTTTGCAGCGGACGAACTTGGGACGGAGACCTTGGGGGCTTATTTTTGGCGCGCTGTGCTGTGGCCTAGCCCAGCACCGGAGACGGCTCGCAAGAAGTCTCGCCCCATTGATGCATTGAGACGGGTTAGCCAACCCACTCCCCAGCTGGCTATAGCCACACTGTTTTAGGCATTTTTACTGCAGGCGGACGAGGCAGGGCCCAGGACCTTCAGGGGGATGTTATGGCGCGGCTGTGCCCAGCCTGGCCCACAGGCCACGGAGGAGTGCTTTCTCACAAAGTCTCGACCCATTCGAGTCAGGCGGACGAGGATTGTATCCTTCCCAAGGCTATAGCCTTATTTTTAAGGGCGTTTTACGGCAGACCCAGGTAGGGGAGCGGGACGCCCGGAGGCTATTTTTGGAGTGCGGCTGTGCCGCCCGGCCTGATTTTTTTGCACCACGGAGGCGGTCGCCGTCTCACACATTAGTCAGGCCCAGGACGGGTGGGCCAGCCTCCCGGTATGGCCCACCGTTTTTAGGCATTTTTGTAGGCGGACGAACTTGGGAGCCCGGGACCTTTCGGGGCTTATTGCAGGCGACTGTGCCGCGGCGGCTATTTTGGCACACGGAGCGCTCGCAAAGTCTCGCCCCAGTAGGAGTCGGCGGGCAGAAGTTGTGACCACTCCCAATTCCTCGCCCGCACGTTTTAGGCATTTTGCGGCGGGCCGAGGCAGGGACGAGGACCTATAGAGGGGGCTTATTTTTGGCTGTGCCGCGGCCTAATACTAACACCACGGAGGCCGCTCGCAAAGTCACGCCCAATCCAGAGTCCGAGCGAGACAGGTTGGCCAGCCCTCCCAGTACATAGCTCTTTAGTTTTTGGGAATTTTGCGGCGGACGAACTTTGAGACAGGACCTTTAAAGAGCTTATTTGCAGGCGTGTCTCGCCGTGGCTGTCCCCCATGCGCACGGAGGCGCTCTGTGAGTCTCGCCGGGTCAGGAGTCCGGCGGACGAAGTTGGCCAGCCTCCCCCCGAGGATATAGCCCACCGTTTTTAGAGCATTTTTGTAGGCGGGCGAACTTGGGGGCAGGACGCCCGGGGCTTATTTTTGGGCGCAGCTGTGCCGCGGCCTCTTCCCACAGCACCACACAGGCCGCTCGCAAAGTCTCGCCCAATCCAGTCCGAGGCGACGAGACGAGATTGGCCAGCCCACCACCCCCAGAGGCTATAGCTCACCGTTTTTAGAATTTTGCGAGCGGACCGAGACTTTGGGGCCCAAGGGACCTTGAGAGGTATTTTTGAAGGTGGGTATCTCACTTGGCGTGGCTTTATTTTGTCACCACGGAGGCTGTAGGGAATCTCGCCCCATTAGAGGTCCGGCGGACGAGTTGGCCCTCCCCGAGGCTATAGCCACCGTTTTAGGCATTTTTGTGGCGAGGCCGAACTTGGGGACACGAGACCGGGGCTTATTTTGGGCGCGGCTGTGCCGCGGCTAACCACCACCAGCACACGGAGGCCGCTGCTGAGTCGCCCAATCAATCCGCGGACAGAAGTTGGCCAGCCCTCCCCAGTGGCCTTTTTGTTTTTAGGCATTTTACGTGAGACGGACCGAGGCGGGACCTTGAGGCTTATTTTTAGGTGCAGCTGTGCACGGCCTGCTTTTGGCACACGGAGGCCCGGTCATAGCAGAGTCTCACCCATTCAGTCCAGTCGGACAAAGTTGGCAATGTCCCGAGCTATGCTCACCGTTTTTGGGCATTTTGCGGCGAGACGAGGCTTGAGACGGGACCTTCGGGAGCTTATTTTTGGGCGCGACTCCTGACCGCAGCCTATTTTTGTCACATGGAGCGCTCGCAAAGTCTCGCCCCATTCGAGGTCGCGGACAGGGTTGGCCCTCCCCAGGCTGCCAGCCCACCGTTTTGGGCATTTTTCTGATTGGGCAGACTTGGGGACGGACGCAGGGATTTTGAGGCGCGGCTGTTTTTGTGGCCTCTTTGGTACCACGGAGGAACTGCCGCAAGTCCTCGACCCATTAGGAATCCGTGAATGAGAAGTTGTATGCCCTCCCAAGGCCATAGCCACCCGTTTTTGGGCATTTTGCAGTGGGCCGAACTTGAGGACGGAACCTTGGGGGCTTATTTTTGGCGCGTATTGCCGTGGCCTCTCAGCACCAGACCGCTGTAAGAATCTCGCCCAATCCAGAGTCCGACGGACAAGTTGGCCCTCCCAAATTTCTCATTCCACCGTTTTGGAGTACAGTGGACAGACTTTAGGTGAGGACCTTCAGGGCTTATTTTTTGGGTGATGTCCCTTCCATTGGCCTTCCCTTGTCCACCACGGAGGTGCTGCAAGAGTCTCGCCCCATTCCGAGGTCGTGAGACCAGGTGGCCAGCCCTCCCCCAGGCTATAGCCCGCTTTGCGTTTTTAGGCATTTTGTGGCGGGCCCAGACGAGGCCCAGGACCTTGAGGCTTATTTTTGCACTTGGCGTGGCTGTGCCGCGGCCTATTTTACAGCACCCCAGACCGCTGCAAAAGTCTCATGTCAAGGTCAGCCGGACAGGATGACATTACTATTTAGAGTCATAGCTCACCCCAGATTTTGGGTTTCACGGCGAGACGGCTTTCGGCCAAGGACCTTAGGCTGCACTACAGGCGTGTCTCGCGTGGCCTATTTTGTCACACGGAGCGCTCGCAAGTCTCGCCCCATTAAGGTCCAGCCCGGGCCAGTTGGCCAGCCCTCCCAGGCTATAGCCCACGTTTTTAGGCATTTTGTGGCGGACGAACTTGGGGCGGGACAGCCGGGAGCTTATTTTGGGCGCTGTGCCGCGGCAGCTGTCCCAGCTACGGAGGCGCTCGCAAAATCTCGCCCAATCGAGTCCGGCGGGCGAAGTTATTGCCCTCCCCCAAGGCTATTACTTACCTGTTTTTGGGCATTTCGGCCAGACGAATTTGGGGCGGGACCTTGGGGCTTATTTTTAGGTGCAGCTGTGCCGCGGCCTATTTTGGCACACGGAGAAGCTGGTGTGAGTCTCTCACCCATTCAGGAGTCCGGCGGACAAAGTGGCCAGCCCACGTCCCAGAAGAACATAGCTCTGCTACGTTTTGGGCATTTTGCAGGCGAGACCCGAACTTGGGGCAGGACCTTCGGAAAAACTATTTTTGGGCGCGACTCTGTGCTTGGCTTTATTTTTGTCACATGGAGCGCTGTAGAGTCTCGCCCCATTAGGAGTCCGTGAGACGAGGTGTCAGCCACTCCCAGAGGCTATAGCCCACACCGTTTTGGGCATTTTACGGTGGGGCCAGACTTGGAGGTGGGACCGCCCGAGGGATTTTAGGGCGCGGCTGTGCCGGCCTACTTACACACCCCAGTACGGGCGCTCGCAGTCTCGGCCCATTCCGAGTGCGGACGAGTTGGCCAGCCCTCCCAAGGCTATAGCCCTGTTTTGGAAGGCATTCTTGCGAGCGGGCCAATTTGAGGACGGGACGCCCGGGGGCTTATTTTGGGTGCGGCTGTACGCGCTTTGTCCACCACGGAGGCGGTGAGTCTGCCCCATTAGAATCCGTGAGACAGGTTGGCCCAGCCTCAGCCTGAGGCCTGGCTACTTTTTTGGGCATTTTGCAGGCGGACGAGCTGGGGGCCAGGACGCCCGGGGGCTTATTGCAGGCCACCTGGCTGTGCCGGCGACTCGCCACACAGCCTGGGCGCTCGTGGGCCCGCCCCCATTCCCAGAGTCCGAGCGGGCCAGAGTGGGCCGACCCACTCCCGAGGCTATAGCCCGCCCCGTTTTTGGGCATTTTTGCGAGCGGACGAACTTGGGGACGGGACGTCGGGAGGCTTATTTTTGGGGCGCAGCTGTGCCTGACTTCTTTGGCACACGGGCAGCTGCAAGTCTCGCCCCATTGCGTCGACGGTTGGCCAACCCTCCCCGAGCGTTTATAGCCCGCCGTTTTTGGGCATTTTTTGCAGTAGACTAGAACTTGGAGGCAGGACCTTGGGGCTTGGCCCTAGCGCAGCTGTGCAGGTGGCTCAGCCCTGCACACCACCGGAGGCGCTCGCAAAGTCTCGCCCCATTAGAGTCCGGACAGAAGTTGGCCAACCACTCCCAGTTTATGTGTGGTTTTGACGTTTTGCGAAGCCCAGCTGAGACGGAACCTTGGGGGCTTATTTGGCGCAGCTGTGCCCGTGGCTATTGCACAGCACACGGAGGCGGCTGCGCAAAGGTCTTCGCCCCCATTCAGGAATCAGCCAGACGAGTTAGCCAACCTACGAGGCTATAGCCCTTTTATTTTGGGCATTTTCGGCGAGACGAACTTGGGGACGGGACCTTGAAGGGGATTTTATGGCGCATGCCGCGGCTATTTTTAGTACACGGAGGTGCTCACAAGGTCTCGACCCATTCAGAGTCCGAGCGGACCAGTTGGCCAACCCACTCACACGAGGCTATAACCACGCTTTGTTTTAAGGCATTTTGCGGCGAGATGAATTTGGGGCCAGGACCTTCGGGGGCTTATTTTGGGTGCAGCTGTGCCTTTGACCCTATTTTGGCTTTACGGAGCGGTGTAGATCTCCCCCCATTCCGAGTCAGTGGACAAAGTGGCCAACCCCAGTCCCACACAGTATAGCTCACCGTTTTTGGGCATTTTGCGTGGACAGACAGGGACCAGGACTGAGAACTTTTTGGGCGCGACTCTGGCCGCGGCCTATTTTGTCACATGGAGGTAGCTGTAAAAAGTCTCGCCTAATTAGAGTGCAGCGGATTGGTTTGCGTAGCCCTCCCCAGGCTATTGCCCACCTGTTTTTAGGCATTTTGCAGCGGACAGATTTAGGGCCAGGACCTTGGGCTTATTTTTGGGTGAAGCTGTACTTGCTGACCTATTTTAGCTTCACGGAGACGGTATGAAGTCTCACCCATTAGAGTCCAGGCGGACAAAGTTGTGTCATTTATTTTATAAGCTCACCGTTTTGGGCATTTTGCAGCGAGACGAACTTGGGAGACGGGACCTTCGAGAGGAGCTTATTTTTGGGCGCTGACTCTGACCGCGGCCCCTTTTGTCACATGGAGGGCGCCTGCAAAGTCTCGCCCCATTCCGGAGTCCGAGCGGGCGAAGTTGGCCAGCCTCCCCAGAGCTATAGCCACGCCCGTTTTGGGCATTTTTGCGGTGGACGAACTTGGGGCGGGACCTTCGGAGGGATTTTAGGGCGCGGCTGTGCCAGCGACCTACTTACACCCAATTTTACGGAGGCGCTCGCAAAGTCTCGACCCATTTAGTCCGTGGGCCAGAAGTTAGCCAGCCCTCCCCAGGCTATAAGCCCACCTGTTTTACAGGCGTTAACTTTGCGTGAAGATGAATTTGGGGCGGAAGTAGCCAGAGCTTATTTTTAGTGCAGCTGTACCGCGGCTTTAGCCACACGGAGGCGGTCATGAAGTCTCTCCCCATTCAGGAGTCCCGTGGACGAAGTTGTGTCCCCACTCCCAGGCTATAGCTCACACCGTTTTGGGCATTTTTGCGGCGGACGAACTTGGGGGCCAAGGACCTTCGGGGAGCTTGTTACAGGCGCAGCTGTGCCAGCGGCCCAACCACGGTACGGAGGCGCTCGCAAAGTCTCGCCCATTCAAGGTCAGGCGGACCCAGAGTGGGCCAGCCCACCCCCCAAGGCTATAGCCACACCGTTTTAGAGCATTTTGCGGCGGACGAACTTGGGGATGGGACCTTGAGGCTTATTTTTGGCGCTTGGCTGTGTGCAGCCTGGCCCCCAGCTGCCACGGAGGCCGCTCGCAAAGAGTCTCGCCCATTAGAGTCCAGCGAATGATTGTGCTCCCTCCCCCAAAGGCTATAGCCCACCTGATTTTAGGCATTTTACCGGGCGGACGAAGCAGGCGGGACCTTGGGGAGCTTATTTTTGGGCGCAGCTGTGCCGCGTGGCCTATTTTTCACACCACGGAGGCGCGTCGCAGAGTCTCGCCCCATTAGGAGTCCAGCGGGGCGAGATCAGCCAGCCCCTCCCCCAGGCTATAGCTCACCGTTTTTGGGAATTTACACTGCCGGCGGACAAACTTGGGATGGACCTTCGGGGGCTTATTTTTGGGCGTGTGTCTATGCCTGTGGCCCTATTTTTGTCACAGGAGAGGGTGCTACCATGAAATCTCGGCCCATTCCGAGTCCGGCCCGGACGAAGTTAGCCAACCTCCCCAGGCTATAGCCACCGTTTTTGGCCATTTTGCGGCGGACAGACTTTGGGGCGGGACCTTCAGGGCTTATTTTTGGGTGCGAGCTGCCACGCTTGGCTGGCCCACAGCACACGGAGCGCTCGCAAAGTCTCGCCCCATTAGAATCCCGTGGGGGCGAGTTGGCCAGCCTCCCCCAGGCTATAGCCCACCCGTTTTGGGCATTTTTGCGTTGTGTGAGGCAGTTGGGGCTGGAATGACCGGGCGCATGTTACCCAGGCGCGGCTGCACCGCAGCTGACCCTGGCACTGCAGGCCGCTCGCAAGTCTCGCTCATTAGGAGTCCGGCGGACAGTTGGCCAGCCCTCCCGAGGCTATAGCCCACCCGTTTTTAGCCCATTTTGCGGCGAGACGGAGCAGGGACGGGACCTTGGGGCACTTATTTTGGCGAGCTGTGCCATGGCCCTAGCCCCCAGCACACGGAGGCGGCTCACAAAGTCTCGCCCCATTGCGTCCGTGGACCGAGGTTGTGACCCCACTCCCCGAGGCTATAGCCCACTGTTTTAGGCAATTTCTGAGGCGGACGGGAACTTGGGGATGGGACAGCCGTGGGGGATTTTATGGGCGCGGCTGAGCCTGCGGCTTATTTTTGCCCCACACAGAGGGGTGCTCGCGTCTAGAGCCCATTCGAGTCCGGCGAGAGCGAAGTTGTGGCCCCTCCCCAAAAATTTATAGCCCACCTGTTTTTAGGCATTTTGCGGCCAGACCGGGTGGGGGCGGGACTTCGGGGGCTTATTTTTGGGTGCAGCTGTACCGCGGCCTATTTTTGGCACCGGAGGCGGTCGCAAAGTCTCACCCCATTCAGAGTCCGAGGCGGACAAAAGTTAGCCAACCCGCTCCCCGAGCTATAGCTCACCGTTTTTGGGCATTTTGCGGCGGACGAACTTGGGGCCAAGGACCTTCGAGGCTTATTTTTGTGCGCTACTGTGCCGCGGCCTATTTTGGTACACGGGAGGCTCGCAAAGTCTCGCCCATTCAGAATCCGAGCGGACAGAGTCGGCCAGCCCTCCCCAGGCCGGCTATAGCCACCGTTTTTAGGCATTTTTGGGCGAGACGAACTTGGGGCCAGGACGCCCGGGAGCTTATTTTACACAGGCGGCTGTGCCCGTGGCTGGCCCACAGCTCACGGAGGCCGCTACATAAGTCTCGCCCAATCCGAGTCCGGCGGACAGGGATTTAACCAACCCTCCCCAAGGCTATAGCCACCGTAATTTTGGAAGATTTTTGCGTGCGACGACGAACTTGGGGATGCCAGGACGCCCCGTGGGAAAAGCTTATTTTGGGAGCAGCTGTGCCGTGGCTTATTTTTGGTACACGAGAGGCGCTCGCAAAGTCTCGCCATTTCAGAGTCAGTAGACGGGCAGAAAAGAAGTTGGCCCGACCCTCCCCCACAGCCTTCTGCTATAGCCACCTTCCGTTTTTGGGCATTTTGCGAGCGGACGAACATGGGGGACGGGACCTTGGGGGCTTATTTTTTGGTGCGGCTGTGCCCGCGGCTTTATTTCTAGCAAGCCATTTCGCTGCAAGTCTCACCCCATAAATCGGAGTCCGGCGGACAGGGTTGGCCAACCCTCCCCACAGGCTATAGCTTCCGCGTTTAGGCATTTTGCGGCGGACAGTTGGGGACCAGGGACCTTCGAGGCATATTTTTATGCGCTGCACAGCCGGCCTATTTTGGCACACGCGCGAAAGCCGCTCAAAGTCTCTCCCATTCCATTGTGGAGTCCTTGGCCAGCCCACAGTTAGTTGGCCAGCCCTCCCCAAGGCTATAGCCTATTTTGGTAGCCATTTTACGGCGGAGGCTGAGCCATTTTGCGGGGGGGAACTTGGGGATTTTGGCGCGGCTGGGGCCACGGCCTTTTTAGCGCAGCTGCACACGAGCGCTATTTTCGGGAGTCGCCCGAATTAGAAGTCCCAGCTATTCCGAGGAAGCGGAGTCCGAGCGGACGAGGTTGGCCAACCACCACAGGCTATAGCCCACACACATGTTTTTGGGCGTTTTGCGTGCGGACCCGAACTTAGGACGGGACCTTCACCTTTAGAGGATTTTATGGGCGCGGCTGTGCCCGGCGGCTTTATTTTCACTACAGAGGGTGCTCGCAAAGTCTCGACCATTCAGAGTCCGGGCGGACGAAGTTGGCCAACCCCCTCCCCAAGGCTGTTGCCCACCTGTTTTGGGCATTTTGCAGGACGAATTTAGGGGCGGGACGCCCGGGGCTTATTTTTTGGGTGCAGCTGTGTGCCAGCGGCTATTTTGGCACCCAGGAGGCTGACGCAAGTCTCACCCCATTCCAGTCCGAGGCGGACAAAAGTTGGCTGGCCCCTCCCCAAGGCTGCCATAGCTCACCCGTTTTTGGGCATTTTGCGGCGGACGGAGCAGGACGGGACCTTCGGAGGCTTATTTTTGTTATTGGCTACTGTGCCAGCGGTACACTCTTTTTGGTACACGGAGGCGCTGTAGTCTCGCCCCATTCCAGGAGTCCGGCGGACCGAAGTGTGGCCAGCCCTCCCCCAAGGCTATAGCCCACCCGTTTTAGGCATTTTTCGGCGGACCGAACTTAGGGGAGGGACCTTCGGGAGCTTATTTTTGGCGCGGCAATTTGTGCCCGCGGCCTATTTTGGCACACGGAGCCGCTCGCAAAGTCTCGCCCAATCCGAGTCAGAAGAGCGGACGAAGTTGGCCAACCCCTTTTTGAGGCTATAGCCACTGATTTGGGAATTTTTGCGGCGGACGAACTTGGGGCCAGGACCTTCGAGGGCTTATTTTGGGAGCGGCTGTGTACCGTGGCCTATTTTGGCACACGGAGAGCGCTGAAAGTCTCGCCCCATTCGTGAGACGACAGTTGGCCGGCAGCCCTCCCCCGAGCTATAGCTCACCGTTTTTGGGCATTTTCGACGGACAGGAACATGCCGGGGCGGGACCTTGGGGCTTATTTTGGGCGCGGCTATGCCCGCAGCCTATTTTTACACTGAGCTGCTCGCAAAGTCTCGCTCCATTAAAGTCCGGCGGACAAAGTTGCCAGCCCCTCCCAGGCTATAGCCCACCCGATTTTGGGCATTTTTGCGAGCCGAGACTTGGGGCCAAGGACCTTGGGGGCTTATTTTTGGGCGCGGCTGTGACCGCGGCCTATTTTTTGGCAACACCGGAGGCACTCGCTTTCAAATTCTCGCCCCATTCGAGTCCAGCGGACGAAGGTTGGCCAGCCCCTCCCCCAAGGCTATAGCCACCGTTTTTGGGCATTTTGCAGCGGACGAACTTGGGGCCAACGGGACCTTTGGGGGCTTATTTTTGGGCGCGCTATGCCCTGCATGACCTATTTTAGCACACACAGGGTGCTGCAAAGTGTCGCCCCATTAGAGTCCGGCGGACGAGGTTGTGCCAGCCCTCCCCCAAGGCTATAGCCCACCAGTTTTTGGGCATTTTTCGTGAGACGAACATGGGGACGGGACCTTTGGGTGCTTATTTTTGGGGGCGGCTGTGCTCGTAGCCTATTTGTGGCACACGGAGGCCGCTCGCAAAGTCTCGCCCCATTCCAGGTCCAGCCGAGACGAAGTTGGCCAGCCTCTCCCCGAGGCTATAGCCCACCGTGCGTTTTAGGCATTTTGCGAGACAGAACTTGGGAGGCCGGGACCTTCGGGGAGCTTATTTTTTGGGCGCGGCTCTGACCGCGACCTATTTTTGTCACATGGAGGTGCTGCAGAAGTCTACGCCCCATTCCGAGTCCGGCGGACGAGTTGGCCAGCCCTCCCCCAGGCTATAAGCCCGCCCCCTTTTTGGGCATTTTGCGGTGGACGAACTTGGGGAGGCCAGGACCTTCGGGGATTTTAGGGGCGCGGCTGTGCCGCTTGTGGACCTAGTACGGAGGCGCTCGCAAAGTCACGACCCATTAGGAGTCCGAGGCGGACGAAGTTGGCCAGCCCCTCCCCCAGGCTATAGCGCTGTTTTTGGGCATTTTGCGGCGGACGAATTTGGGGACGGGACCTTCGGGAGGCTTATTTTTGGGTGCGGCTGTGCCCGCGGCCCCTGGCCCTTTCACACGGAGGCGGTGCAAAGTCTCACCCCATTCCGAGTCCATTGACGAAGTTGGCCAGCCCTCCCAGGCTTTAGCTCACCACGTTTTTGGGCATTTTTGCGGCGAGACGAACTTGGGGACGGGACCTTGGAGGGCTTATTTTGGCGCTGCTGTGCCGCGGCCTATTTTGGTACACGGAGGGTGCTCGTAAGAAGTCTCGCCACATTCCGAGTCCGGGCGGACGAAGTGGGCCAAGCCCCTCCCAAGGCTATAGCGCCCCGTTTTGGGCATTTTGCGGCGGATGAACTTGGGGACGGGACCTTGGGGGCTTATTTTTGGGCGCGGCTGTGCCCACGGCCTATTTGGCAGCACACGGAGCGCTCGCAAAGTCTCGTCCCATTCCGAGTCGAGCGGACGAGAGTTGTGACCGTCCCCCGAGGCTATAGCCCGCCGTTTTGGGCATTTTGCAAGGCGGACGAACTTGGAAGGCAGGGACCTTGGGGCTTATTTTTGGGCGCAGCTGTGCCAGTGGCCTGGCACCACACACACGGACGGCGCTCGCAAAGTCTCGCTCCATTCGAGTCCGGCGGACGAAGTTGGCCAACCCCTCCCCCAGGCTATAGCTCACCGTTTTTGGGCATTTTTTGGGACGGAGCACTTGGGGCCCAGGACCTTCAGGGGCTTATTTTTGGCGTGTCTACGCCCGTGGCCTAGCCCTTTTTGTCACACGGAGGTGCTCGCAAAGTCTCGGCCCATTCCGAGTCCGGCTGGCGAAGTTAGCCAGCCCTCCCAAGGCTATAGCCCACCGTTTTTGGCCATTTTGCGTGGACGGGCGAACTTTGGGGCAAGGACCTTCAGGGGCTTATTTTGGATACGGCTTTGCCCGCGGCCTATTTTGGCACACAGGGCGCTCGCAAAAGTCTCGCCCCATTCCGAGTCGAGACAAGTTGGCCAGTTGCCCCTCCCGAGGCTATAGCCCACCCGTTTTGGGCATTTTGCGGCGAGACCGAAGTTGGGGCGGGACCCAGCCCGGGGGCTTATTTTTGGGCGCAGCTGCACCATGCGGCTGGCCACAACACCACGAGGCCGCTCCCAAAGTCTCCCCGCTCCATTCCAGTCCAGTGGGACAGTTGGCCAGCCCCTCCCGAGGCTATAGCCCACCCGTTTTTGGGCATTTTGCGAGGCGGGCCGGACATGGGGCCAGGACCTTCGAGGGCTTATTTTGGGAGCTGCTGTGGCCGTGACCTATTTTGGCACCCACGGAGGCGCTCGCAAAGTCTCGCCCCATTCAGTCCGGCGGACGAAGTTGGCCAGCCCACTCCCCCAGAGCTATGGCTCACCGTTTTTGGGCATTTTGCAGCGGACGAACTTGGAGACGGGACCTTCGGGGGCTTATTTTTGGGCGCAGCTGTGCCGTGGCCTACACACACGGACGGGCGCTCATAGCAAGTCTCGCCCCATTCCGAGTCCGGCGGGGAAGTAGGCCAGCCCTCCCCCAGAGGCTCTAGCTCACCGTTTTTGGGCATTTTGCGGCAGAGCGAACTTGGGGACGGGACCTTCAGGGAGGCTTATTTTTGGGCGTGTCTATGCCCGTAGCTATTTTGTCACACGGAGGCGCTCGCAAAGTCTCGCCCCATTAAAGAGTCCAGCGGACAGTTGGCCAGCCTCCCCCAAGGCTATAGCCATCGCCGTTTTTGGGCATTTTGTAGTGGACGAAGTTGGGGGCGTGACCTTGAGGGCTTATTTTTGTGAAGCCCGGCTGCACCGCGGCTGGCCACACAGCACCACGGAAGCCGCTCGCAAAGTCTCGCTCCATTCAGTCCGAGGCGGACGAAGTTGACCAGCCAGCCCCTCCCCAGGCTATAGCCCGCGTTTTAGGCATTTTGCGAGCGGACGAACATGGGGCCGGGACCTTCGAGGGCTTATTTTTGGGAGTGGCTGTGCCCATGGCCTATTTTGGCAGCCACGGAGGCGCTGTAAAGTCTCGCCCATTCCGAGCCGGCGGACGAGATTGCCAGCCCTCCCGAGGCTATAGCCACCCCGTTTTTGGGCATTTTGCGGCGGACGAACTTTGGGACGGGACCTTCGAGGCTTATTTTTGGCGCAGCTGTGCCCTGGACAGCACACGGAGGCGGCTCGTAAAGTCTCGCCCCATTAGAGTCGGCGGACGAAGTTGGCCAACCCACTCTCCCAAAGCTATAGCCCGCTTTAGTTTTTGGGCATTTTGCGAGACCCGAACTTCGGGGCCAAGGACCTTCGGGGATTTACTGGTGTGGCTGTGCCGCGGCCTATTTTTGGTACACAGAGGGTGCTCGCAAGTCTCGACCATTCCGAGTCCGAGCGGACAGAAGTTGGCCAGCCCCCTCCCAAGGCTATAGCCACCCGTTTTTAGGCATTTTGCGGCGGACCGAATTTGGGGGCCCGGGACGGGGCTTATTTTTGGGCACGGCTGTGCATGACTAACCACAGCACACGGAGCGGTCGCAAAGTCTCGCCCCATTCCGAGTCGGCCGGACGAGATTGGCCAGCCCTCCCCCCATAACCTTGCACCGTATTTTGGGCATTTTTGCGTTCGCGAACTTGGGCCCGGGACCTTCGGGAGCTTATTTTGGCGCATCTGTGCCCTGACCTATTTTGCTCCCAGCACCACGGATGGGCGCTCGCAAAGTCTCGCCCCATTCCGAGTCCGGCGGACTAATTTGGCCAACCCCTCCCCCCAAGGCTATAGCCCACCCGTTTTTTGGGCATTTTTGCGGCGGACGAACTTGGGGATGGGACCGTCGGGGGCTTATTTTTGGGTACGGCTGTCCCCGCGGCCTATTTTTGGCACACGGAGGGCGCTCGCAAAGGCTCGCCCCATTCCGAGTCCGGCGGACAAAGTAAGCCAGCCCCTCCCCCAGGTATCAGCCCACCCATTTTTGGCCATTTTGCGGACGAACTTGGGGACGGGACCTTCGGGGGCTTATTTTTGCCAGGTGCGCTGTCCCCACATCCTATTTTGCACACGGAGGCGCTGCGCAAAGTCTCGCCCCATTCTGGGCAGTCCGAGCGGGACGAAGTTGTGCTCCCCTCCCCCCAAGGCTATAGCCCACCCATTTTTTGGCCATTTTTGCGGCGGACGAACTTGGGGACGGGACCTTCGGGGGCTTATTTTTGGGTGCGGCTGTCCCCACATCCTATTTTTTGCACACGGAGGGCGCTCGCAAAAGTCTCGCCCCATTCTGAGTCCGGCGGACGAAGTTGGCCAGCCCCTCCCCCCAAGGCTATAGCCCACCCGTTTTTTGGGCAATTTAGGCGTGGACGAACTTGGGCAGGACCTTGGGGCTTATTTTTGAGCGCGGCTGTCCCCATGAGCTATTTGGCACGGAGGCGCTCGTAAAGTCTCGCCCCATTCCGAGTCCGGCGGACAGGTTGGCCCAGCCCCTCCCCTATAGCCCCACCGTTTTGGGAGCATTTTGCGGCGGGCCCGAACTTGGGGCAGGAGGCGGGACCTTCGGGGGCTTATTTTTGGGCGGCTGTGCCGCCCAGCCTACCTGGCACCACGGAGGCACTGCGAAGTCTCGCCCCATTCAGAGTCCGAGCGGACGAAGTGGGCCAGCCCTCCCCCAAGGCTAGCCACCGTTTTTGGGCATTTTGCAGGCGGACGAACTTGAGGCGGGACCATGAGGGCTTATTTTGGGTGCGGCTGTGCCGTGGCCTATTTTTGGCACACGGAGGCGCTCGCAAGTCACGCCCCATTCCGAGTCCGAGCGGACCGAAGTTGGCCAGCCCCCTCCCGCAAGCTGCATCCCGCCCGTTTTTAGGCATTTTTGCGCGGGACGAACTTGGGGGCCAGGACCTTCGGGGATTATTTTTGGGCGCGGCTGTTACCGCTGACCTATTTTGCTTTCGGAGCGCTGCAAAGTCACGCCCCATTAGGAGTCCGGCGGACCGAAGTGGGCCAGCCCTCCCAAGGCTATTGCCCACCGTTTTGGGCGTTTTGCGGCGGACCAGAACGGGCAGGACGGGACATTCGGGGCTTATTTTTGGAGTACGGCTGCGCCTGCGGTCTATTTTGGCACACAGAGGCGCTCGCAAAGTCTCGCCCCATTAGGAGTCCGTGGACGAGTTGGCCAGCCCTCCCAGGCATAGCCAGCCGTTTTGGGCATTTTTGCGGTGGACGAACTTGGAGTGGGACCTTCAGGAGTCTTATTTTTGGCGCGGCTTTGCCCGCTGGCCCACAGCACACGGAGGGCATTCGCAAGATTCGCCCCCATTCCGGAGTCCGGCGGACGAAGTTGGCCAGCCCTCCCCCGAGGTTATAGCCCACCCGTTTTTGGGCATTTTTGCAGCGGACGAACTTGGGCCACGGGACTTTCGGGGGCTTATTTTTGGGCGGCTGTGCCGCGGCCCTGGCCCCCAGCACGGAGGCGCTCGTAAGTCTCGCCCCATTAGGAGTCCGGCGGACGACAGCCAGCCTCCCCCAGGCTATCGCCCGCCACCGTTTTTGGGCATTTTTGCTGCGGGCCGAACTTGGGGACGGGAACTTCGGGGCTTATTTTTGGGCGCGGCTGTGCCAGCGGCCTATTTTGGCACACGGAGGCGCTCGGAAAGTCTCGTCCCATTCCGAGTCCGGCGGACGAACTTGGCCAGCCCCTCCCCCGAAAGGCTATAGCCCACCGTTTTGGGCATTTTGCTGCGGACGAACTTGGGACGGGAACTTCGGGGCTTATTTTTGGGCGCGCCTGTGCCCATGACTATTTTGGCACACGGAGGCGCTCGGAAAGTCTCGTCCCATTCCGAGAGTCCAGCGGACGAACTTGGCCAGCCCCCCTCCCCCAGTTTTGTACACAGCCCACCATTTTTGGGCATTTTCGCGGGGGACGAACTTGGGGACTGGACCATCGGGGGCTTATTTTTGGGCACGGCTGTGCCCACATCCTGTCACACGAGGCGCTCGCAGTCTCGCCCCATTCCGAGTCAGCGGGCCGAAGTTGGCCAGCCCCTTCCCCCAAGGCTATAGCCCACCCGTTTTTTGGGCATTTTTGCGGCGGATGAACTTGGGGACGGGACCTTCGGCGGCTTATTTTTGTGCGTGGCTGTGCCCATGGCCTAGTTTTGGCACACGGAGGGCGCTCGCAAAGGGTCGCCCCATTCCGAGTCCGGCGGACGAAGTTGGCCATCCCCTCCCCCAAAGGCTATAGCCCACCCGTTTTTTGGGCATTTTTGCGGCGGGCGAACTTGGGGACGGGACCTTCGGGGGCTTATTTTTGGGCGCAGCTGTGCCCGCAGCCTATTTTTCGTACACGGAGGGTGCTCCCAAAGTCTCGCCCCATTCCGAGTCCGGCGGACGAAGTGGGCCAGCCCTCCCCCCAAGGCTATAGCCCACCCGTTTTTTGGGCATATTTACGGCGGATGAACTTGGAGACGGGACCTTCGGGGGCTTATTTTTGGGCGCGCTGTGCCGCGGTGTACAGCACACGGAGGCTGCTCGTAAGTCTCGCCCCATTCGAGTCCGGACAGGAAGTTGGCCATCCCCTCCCCCGAGGCTATAGCCCACCCGTTTTTGGGCATTTTGCGGCGGACGAACTTGGGGCCAGGACCTTCGGGGGCTTATTTTGGGCGCGGCTGTGCAACCTATTTTGGCACACGGAGGGTACTTGCAAATTCGCCCCATTCCAAGTCCGAGGTGGACGAAAGTTGGCCATCCTCCCCCAGGCTATAGCCGCGTTTTTGGGCATTTTCGCGGCGGACGAACTTGGGGCCACGGGACCTTCGGGCTTATTTTTGGGCGCGCCGCGGCCTATTTTGGCACATGGAGGCGCTCACAAACTCTCGCCCCATTCCGAGTCCGAGCGGACGAAGTTGGCCAGCCCTCCCAGGCTATAGCCCACCCGATTTTTAGGCATTTTGCGGCGGACGAACTTGGGGCGGCACCTTGGGGACTTATTTTTGGGCGCGGCTGTGCACGTGGCCTATTTTGGCACCGGAGGCGCTCGTAAAGGCTCGCCCCATTCCGAGTCCGGCGGACGAGTTGGCCAACCCACTCCCCAGGCTATAGGCCACCGTTTTACAGGCATTTTACGGACGGACGAACTTGGGGGGCCCGGCACCTTCAGGGCTTATTTTTGGGCGCTGCTGTGCCCGCAGCCTATTTTACAGCACACGGAGCGCTCGCAAAGTCTCGTCCCATTCCGAGTCCAGCGGACAGTCGGCCAGCCCCTCCCCAAGGCTATAACTCACCGTTTTTGGGCATTTTGCGGCGAGGACGAAATTGGGGGCCAGGACCTTCGGGGGCTTACTTTTGGGTGCGGCTATGCCAGCGGCTATTTTAGCACGGAGGCGCTCGCAAAAGGAGTCGCCCCATTAGGAGTCCGAGCGGATGAGATTGGCCAGCCCCTCCCCAAGGCTATAGCCCGCTCGTTTTAGCATTTTGCGGCGGACGAACTTGGGGCGGGACCTTTGGGGGCTTATTTTTGTCCCACGGCTGTGCCCGCGGCCTATTTCAGCACACGGAGGCGCTGCAAAGTCTCGCCCCATTCCAGGAGTCCGGCGGACGAGTTGGCCAGCCCCTCCCCGAGGCTATAGCCCGCCACCGTTTTTGGGCATTTTGCGGCGGGGAACTTGGGGACGAGACCTTCGGGGGCTTATTTTTGGGCGCGGCATTGCCACATGCCTATTTTTGGCACATGGAGGCGCTCGAAAGTCTCGCCCCATTCCGAGTCCGTGGACGAAGTTGGCCAGCCCTCCCCCAGGCTATAGCGCACCCGTTTTTGCGCATTTTGCGGGACGAACTTGGGGACGGGACCGTAGGGGCTTATTTTTAGGCGCGGCTGTGCCCACGGCCTATTTTGGCACATGGAGGCGCTCGCAAAGTCTGCCCCATTCGAGTCCGAGGCGGACGAGATTGGCCAGCCCCTCCCAGGCCGCAGCCCCGTTTTGTGGCCTTTTTAGCTGGGCCAGAACTTAGCGCCCGGCCTTGGGCGGTTATTTTTAGGCGCGGCTGTGCCCGCAAGCCTATTTGGCACACGGAGGCGCTCGCAAAGTCTCGCCCCATTCCGAGTCCGAGCGGACGAAGTGGGCCAGCCTCCCCCAAAGGCTATAGCCCACCCGTTTTGTGGCCTTTTCCGCTGGACGAACATGGCGCCCGGCCTTCAGGCGGTTATTTTTGGCGCAGCTGTTCCGCTGACCTATTTTTGGCACCACGGAGGCCGCTCGCAAAGTCTCGCGCCATTCCAGTCGGCGGACGAAGTTGGCCAGCCTAACCCCAAGGCTATGGCCCCGTTTTGTGGCCTTTTCCGCTGGACGGACTTGGCGCTCGGGCCTTCGGGTGGTTATTTTGAGTGCGGCTGTGCCGGCCTGGCCCACAGCACCGCAGTTCGCTCGCAAAGTCTCGCGCTATTCCCAGTCCGGCGGACGAAGTTAGCCAGCCCAAACCCCAAGGCTATAGCCACCGTTTTGTGCCCTTTTTCCGCTGGGCGAACTTGGTGCCCGGCCTTGGCGGTTATTTTTAGACGCGGCTGTGCCTGCGGCCTATTTTTTGGCACATGTTGGCCACTCGTAAAGTCTCGCGCCATTCGAGTCCGAGCGGACGAAGTTGGCCAACCCCACCCCAAGGCTATAGCCCACCGTTTTGTGGCCTTTTCTGCTGGGCCGAACTTGGCGCCCGGCCTTCTGGCGGTAATTTTTGGGCGCGGCTGAGCCGCCGTCTGGCACACGGAGGCGCTCGCAAAGTCTCGCGCCATTCTGAGTCGAGTGGAGACGAGTTGGCCAGCCCACCCCAGAGCTATAGCCCACCCGTTTTTGTGTCCTTTTTCCGCTGGACGAACTTGGCGCCCCGTCCTTCGGGCGGTTATTTTTGGGCGCGGCTGTACCCGCGGCCTATTTTTGGCACATGGAGGCCACTCGCAAAGTCTCGCGCATTTCTGAGTCCAGTGAGACGAAGTCGGTTAACCAACCCCCAGGCTATAGCCCAACCGTTTTGTGGCCTTTTCAGCTGGTCAAACTTGGCGCCCGGCCTTCGGGCGGTTATTTTGGGCGCAGCTGTGGTCGCTGCCTATTTTGGCACACGGAGGCCGCTCGCAAAGTCTCGCGCCATTCTAAGGTCAAGCGGACGAAGTCGGCCAACCCCACCCCCAGGCTATAGACCGTTTTGTGGCCTTTTTCCGCTGGTCAAACTTGGCCCCGGCCTTGGCGGTTATTTTTGGCGCGGCTGTGGTCGCGGCCTATTTTGGCACACGGAGACCGCTCGCATAAAGTCTCGCACCATTCCGAGTCGAGCGGACGAAGTTGGCCAGCCCCGAGGCTATAGCCCACCCGTTTTTGTGGCCTTTTTCCGCTGGTCTAACTTGGCGCCCCGGCCTTCGGGCGGTTATTTATGGGCGCGGCTGTGCTCTCCGCCTATTTTTGGCACACGGATGTCGCTCTCAACGTCTCGCGCCATTCTCAGTCCGGCGGACGAAGTCGGCCAGCCCACCCCCGAGGCTATATGGCCGTTTTGTGGCCATTTTCCGTTGGGCCAGAACTTGGTGCCCGGCCTTCGGGTGGTTATTTGTGGGTGCTTGGCTGTGCCCGCGCAGCCTATTTTGGCACCACGAGGCCGCTCGCAAAGTCTCGTGCCATTCCGAGTCATGAGACGAGTGTAGCCACCCCCAGGCTATAGCCCACCCGTTTTGTGGCCTTTTCCGCTGGACGAACTTGGCGCCCGGCCTTCGGGCGGTTATCTTTGGTCGCGGCTGTGCCGTGGTCTATTTTGGCACACGCATGGCTGCTGCAAGTCTCGCGCCATTCCAGTCCGAGGCGGACAGTCGTCGATACCACCCCCAGGCTATAGCCCACCCGTTTTTTGGGCATTTTTGCGGCGGGGGAACTTGGGGACGAGACCTTCGGGGGCTTATTTTTGGGCGCGGCATTGCCCACGGCCTATTTTTGGAACATGGAGGGCGCTCGAAAAGTCTCGCCCCATTCCGAGTCCAGACGAAGTTGGCCAGCCACTCCCAAGGCTATAGCGCACCGTTTTTGCGCATTTTGCGGCGGACGAACTTGGGGCGGGACCATGAGGGCTTATTTTTGGGCGCGGCTGTGCCCCACGGCTATTTTTGGCACATGGAGGGTGCTCGCAAAGTCTCGCCCCATTCCGAGTCCGGCCGACGAAGTTGGCCCGCCACTCCCCCAGAGGCCATAGCCCCCCGTTTTGTGGCCTTTTCCGCTGGGCGAACTTGGCGCCCGGCCTTGGGGCGGTTATTTTAGGCGCGGCTGTGCCCGCACCTATTTTGGCACACGGAGGCGCTCGCAAAGTCTCGCCCCATTCCGGAGTCCGGCGGACAGAAGTGGGCCAGCCCTCCCCCAAGGCTATAGCCCACCCGTTTTTGTGGCCTTTTTCCGCTGGACGAACATGGCGCCCGGCCTTCAGGCGGTTATTTTTGGCGCAGCTGTTCCCTTCCCGCGGCCTATTTTCAGCACACGGAGGCCGCTCGCAAAGTCTCGCGCCATTCCGAGTCCGAGCGGATGAAGTTGGCCAGCCCCTCCCCAAGGCTATAGCCCACTCGTTTTTGGCATTTTGCGGCGGACGAACTTGGGGGCCAGGACCTTTGGGGGCTTATTTTTGTCACGGCTGTGCCAGCATGGCTATTTTGGCACCACGGAGGCCGCTCATGCAAAAGTCTCGCCCCATTCCGAGTCCGAGGCGGACCGAGTTGGCCAGCCCCTCCCCCAAGGCTATAGCCCACCCGTTTTTGGGCATTTTGCGGCGGGAACTTGAGGACGAGACCTTCGGGGCTTATTTTTGGGCGCGGCATTGCCTGACCTATTTTTGGCACATGGAGCGCTCGAAAGTCTCGCCCCATTCCGAGTCAGCGGACGAAGTTGGCCAGCCCCCTCCCAAGGCTATAAGCGCACCCGTTTTTGCGCATTTTGCGGCGAGACGAACTTTGGGACGGGACCATACGGGGCTTATTTTTGGCGCGGCTGTGCCACGGCCTATTTTGGCACATGGAGGCGCTCGCAAAGTCTCGCCCCATTCCGAGTCCGGCGGACGAAGTTGGCCAGCCCTCCCCCGAGGCCATAGCCCACCCGTTTTGTGGCCTTTTCCGCTGGGCCGAACTTGGCGCCCGGCCTTGGGCGGTTATTTTGGCGCGGCTGTGCCCGCAGCCTGGCACACGGAGCGCTCGCAAAGTCTCGCCCCATTCAGAGTCCAGCGGACAGAAGTGGGCCAGCCCCTCCCCCCAAGGCTATAGCCCACCCGTTTTTGTGGCCTTTTTCCGCTGGACGAACATGGCGCCCCGGCCTTCAGGCGGTTATTTTTGGGCGCAGCTGTTCCCGCGGCCTATTTTTGGCACACGGAGGCCGCTCGCAAAGTCTCGCGCGATTCCCAGTCCGGCGGACGAAGTTGGCCAGCCCAAACCCCCAAGGCTATAGCCCACCCGTTTTTGTGCCCTTTTTCGCTGGGCCGGACTTGGCGCTCGGGCCTTGGTGGTTATTTTGGGTGCGGCTGTGCCATGGCTATTTTGTCCCAGCTGCAGATTCCGCTCGCAAAGTCTCGCGCTATTCCCAGTCCGGCGGACGAAGTTGGCCAGCCCCAACCCCCCAGGCTATAGCCCACCCGTTTTTGTGCCCTCCTTCCGCTGGACGAACTTGGTGCCCCGGCCTTCGGGCGGTTATTTTTGGCCGCGGCTGTGCCTGCGGCCTATTTTTGTACATGTTGGCCCTCGTAAAATCTCGCGCCATTCCGAGTCAGCGGCGGACCCGAAGTTGGCCAGCCCCACCCCCAAGGCTATAGCCCACCCGTTTTTGTGGCCTTTTCTGCTGGACGAACTTGGCGCCCGGCCTTCTGGCGGTAATTTTTGGCGCGGCTGAGCCGCCGTCTATTTTGCCCACACACAGCACACGGAGGCCGCTCGCAAAGTCTCGCGCCATTCTGAGTCCGAGCGGACCGAAGTTGGCCAAGCCCCACCCCCAAGGCTATAGCCCACCGTTTTTGTGTCCTTTTCGCTGGGCCGAACTTGGCGCCCCGTCCTTCGGGCGGTTATTTTTGGGCGCGGCTGTACCCCCGGCCTATATTTGGCACATGGATGACACTCGAAAAGTGTCGCGCATTTCTGAGTCCGGCGGACGAAGTGACCAGCCACCCCAGGAGGCTATAGCCCAACCGTTTTTGTGGCCTTTTCCGCTGGTCAAACTTGGCGCCCGGCCTTCGGGGCGGTTATTTTTGGCGCGGCTGTGGTCATGACCTATTTTTAGCTGGAGGCCGCTGCGCAAAGACTCTCGCCATTCCGACTCCGCCGGACGAAGTCGGCCAGCCCCACCCCCCAAGGCTATAGCCCAACCGTTTTTGTGGCCTTTTTCCGCTGGTCAAACTTGGCGCCCCGGCCTTCGGGCGGTTATTTTTGGGCGCGGCTGTGGTCGCGGCCTATTTTTGGCACACGGAGACCGCTCGCAAAGTCTCGCACCATTCCGAGTCCGGCGGACGAAGTTGGCCACCCACCCCAAGGCTATAGCCCACCCGTTTTGTGTAGCCTTTTTCCAGGGACGAACTTGCGCCCGGCCTTGGGCGGTTATTTATGGCGCGGCTGTGCCCGCAGCCTATTTTTGGCACAGGAATGTCGCTCACAACGTCTCGCGCCATTCTCAGTCCGGCCCGGACAGTCGGCCAGCCCCACCCCCCAAGGCTATAGCCCAACAGGTTTAGTGGCCATTTTCCGTTGGACGAACTTGGTGACCCGGCCTTCGGGAGGTTATTTGTAGAGTGCGGCTGTGCCCTGGCCTATTACAGCACCACGAGGCGCTCGCAAAGTCTCGTGCCATTCCGAGTCCGAGCGGACGAATTGGCCAGCCCACCCCGAGGCTTTAGCCCACCCGTTTTTGTGGCCTTTTTCCGCTGGACGAACTTGGCGCCCCGGCCTTCGGGCGGTTATCTTTGGTCGCGGCTGTGCCCGTGGTCTATTTTTGGCACACGGAGGCTGCTCGCAAAGTCTCGCGCCATTCCGAGTCCGGCGGACGAAGTAGTCCAGACCCACCCCCCAAGGCTATAGCCCACCCGTTTTGTGGCCTTTTGCCGCTGGAGCCCGAACTTGGCGCCCGGCCTTTGGCGGTTATTTTTAAGCACGGCTGTGCCGCGGCCTATTTTTGGCACACGGAGGCGCTCGGAAAGTCTCGTGCCATTCCGAGTCCGGCGGGAAGTTGGCCAGCCCGCCCCCGAGGCTATAGCCCACCCGTTTTTGTGGCCTTTTTCCGCTGGACGAACTTGGCGCCCCGGCCTTCAATCCGTTATTGTTGGGCGCGGCTGTACCCGCTGCCTATTTTTGGCACACGGAGGGCGCTCGGAAAGTCTAGCGCCAATCCGAGTCCGAGGCGGGAAGTCGGCCAGCCCCTTTAAGGCTATAGCCCACCGTTTTGTGCCCTTTTCCGCTGGACGAACTTGGCGCCCGGCCTTGGGCTGTTATTTTGGGCGCGGCTGTGCCGCGACCTATTTTTGGCACCACGGAGGCCGCTCGTAAAGTCTCGCGCCATTCCGAGTCCGGCGGACGAAGTCGGCCAGCCCCACCCCCCAAGGCTATAGCCCAACCGTTTTTGTGGCCTTTTTCCGCTGGTCAAACTTGGCCCCCCGGCCTTCGGGCGGTTATTTTTGGGCGCGGCTGTGGTCGCGGCCTATTTTTGGCACACGGAGACCGCTCGCAAAGTCTCGCACCATTCCGAGTCCGGCGGACGAAGTTGGCCAGCCCCACCCCCCAAGGCTATAGCCCACCCGTTTTTGTGGCCTTTTTCCGCAGGACGAACTTGGCGCCCCGGCCTTCGGGCGGTTATTTATGGGCGCGGCTGTGCCCACAGCCTATTTTTGGCACACGGATGTCGCTCACAACGTCTCGCGCCATTCTCAGTCCGGCGGACGAAGTCGGCCAGCCCCACCCCCCAAGGCTATAGCCCAACCGTTTTTGTGGCCATTTTCCGTTGGACGAACTTGGTGCCCCGGCCTTCGGGTGGTTATTTGTGGGTGCGGCTGTGCCCGCGGCCTATTTTTGGCACACGAAGGCCGCTCGCAAAGTCTCGTGCCATTCCGAGTCCGGCGGACGAAATTGGCCAGCCCCACCCCCCAAGGCTATAGCCCACCCGTTTTTGTGGCCTTTTTCCGCTGGACGAACTTGGCGCCCCGGCCTTCGGGCGGTTATCTTTGGTCGCGGCTGTGCCCGTGGTCTATTTTTGGCACACGCAGGCTGCTCGCAAAGTCTCGCGCCATTCCGAGTCCGGCGGACGAAGTCGTCCAGTACCACCCCCCAAGGCTATAGCCCACCCGTTTTTTGGGCATTTTTGCGGCGGGGGAACTTGGGGACGAGACCTTCGGGGGCTTATTTTTGGGCGCGGCATTGCCCACGGCCTATTTTTGGAACATGGAGGGCGCTCGAAAAGTCTCGCCCCATTCCGAGTCCGGCGGACGAAGTTGGCCAGCCCCTCCCCCCAAGGCTATAGCGCACCCGTTTTTTGCGCATTTTTGCGGCGGACGAACTTGGGGACGGGACCATAGGGGGCTTATTTTTGGGCGCGGCTGTGCCCACGGCCTATTTTTGGCACATGGAGGGCGCTCGCAAAGTCTCGCCCCATTCCGAGTCCGGCGGACGAAGTTGGCCAGCCCCTCCCCCCAAGGCCATAGCCCACCCGTTTTTGTGGCCTTTTTCCGCTGGACGAACTTGGCGCCCCGGCCTTCGGGCGGTTATTTTTGGGCGCGGCTGTGCCCGCAGCCTATTTTTGGCACACGGAGGGCGCTCGCAAAGTCTCGCCCCATTCCGAGTCCGGCGGACGAAGTGGGCCAGCCCCTCCCCCCAAGGCTATAGCCCACCCGTTTTTGTGGCCTTTTTCCGCTGGACGAACATGGCGCCCCGGCCTTCAGGCGGTTATTTTTGGGCGCAGCTGTTCCCGCGGCCTATTTTTGGCACACGGAGGCCGCTCGCAAAGTCTCGCGCCATTCCGAGTCCGGCGGATGAAGTTGGCCAGCCCCTCCCCCAAGGCTATAGCCCACTCGTTTTTTTGGCATTTTTGCGGCGGACGAACTTGGGGACGGGACCTTTGGGGGCTTATTTTTGTCCACGGCTGTGCCCGCGGCCTATTTTTGGCACACGGAGGCCGCTCGCAAAGTCTCGCCCCATTCCGAGTCCGGCGGACGAAGTTGGCCAGCCCCTCCCCCCAAGGCTATAGCCCACCCGTTTTTTGGGCATTTTTGCGGCGGGGGAACTTGGGGACGAGACCTTCGGGGGCTTATTTTTGGGCGCGGCATTGCCCACGGCCTATTTTTGGCACATGGAGGGCGCTCGAAAAGTCTCGCCCCATTCCGAGTCCGGCGGACGAAGTTGGCCAGCCCCTCCCCCCAAGGCTATAGCGCACCCGTTTTTTGCGCATTTTTGCGGCGGACGAACTTTGGGACGGGACCATAGGGGGCTTATTTTTGGGCGCGGCTGTGCCCACGGCCTATTTTTGGCACATGGAGGGCGCTCGCAAAGTCTCGCCCCATTCCGAGTCCGGCGGACGAAGTTGGCCAGCCCCTCCCCCCAAGGCCATAGCCCACCCGTTTTTGTGGCCTTTTTCCGCTGGACGAACTTGGCGCCCCGGCCTTCGGGCGGTTATTTTTGGGCGCGGCTGTGCCCGCAGCCTATTTTTGGCACACGGAGGGCGCTCGCAAAGTCTCGCCCCATTCCGAGTCCGGCGGACGAAGTGGGCCAGCCCCTCCCCCCAAGGCTATAGCCCACCCGTTTTTGTGGCCTTTTTCCGCTGGACGAACATGGCGCCCCGGCCTTCAGGCGGTTATTTTTGGGCGCAGCTGTTCCCGCGGCCTATTTTTGGCACACGGAGGCCGCTCGCAAAGTCTCGCGCCATTCCGAGTCCGGCGGACGAAGTTGGCCAGCCCTAACCCCCAAGGCTATAGCCCACCCGTTTTTGTGGCCTTTTTCCGCTGGACGGACTTGGCGCTCGGGCCTTCGGGTGGTTATTTTTGGGTGCGGCTGTGCCCGCGGCCTATTTTTGGCACACGGATTCCGCTCGCAAAGTCTCGCGCTATTCCCAGTCCGGCGGACGAAGTTGGCCAGCCCCAACCCCCAAGGCTATAGCCCACCCGTTTTTGTGCCCTTTTTCCGCTGGACGAACTTGGTGCCCCGGCCTTCGGGCGGTTATTTTTGGACGCGGCTGTGCCTGCGGCCTATTTTTGGCACATGTTGGCCACTCGTAAAGTCTCGCGCCATTCCGAGTCCGGCGGACGAAGTTGGCCAGCCCCACCCCCCAAGGCTATAGCCCACCCGTTTTTGTGGCCTTTTTCTGCTGGACGAACTTGGCGCCCCGGCCTTCTGGCGGTAATTTTTGGGCGCGGCTGAGCCCGCCGTCTATTTTTGGCACACGGAGGCCGCTCGCAAAGTCTCGCGCCATTCTGAGTCCGGCGGACGAAGTTGGCCAGCCCCACCCCCCAAGGCTATAGCCCACCCGTTTTTGTGTCCTTTTTCCGCTGGACGAACTTGGCGCCCCGTCCTTCGGGCGGTTATTTTTGGGCGCGGCTGTACCCGCGGCCTATTTTTGGCACATGGAGGCCACTCGCAAAGTCTCGCGCATTTCTGAGTCCGGCGGACGAAGTCGGCCAGCCCCACCCCCCAAGGCTATAGCCCAACCGTTTTTGTGGCCTTTTTCCGCTGGTCAAACTTGGCGCCCCGGCCTTCGGGCGGTTATTTTTGGGCGCGGCTGTGGTCGCGGCCTATTTTTGGCACACGGAGGCCGCTCGCAAAGTCTCGCGCCATTCTGAGTCCGGCGGACGAAGTCGGCCAGCCCCAAGGCTATAGCCCAACCGTTTTGTGGCCTTTTCCGCTGGTCAAACTTGGCCCCGGCCTTGGGCGGTTATTTTGGGCGCGGCTGTGGTCGCGGCCTATTTTGGCACCACGGAGACCGCTCGCAAAGTCTCGCACCATTCCGAGTCCAGGCGGACGAAGTTGGCCACCCCAAGGCTATAGCCCACCCGTTTTGTGGCCTTTTTCCAGGGACGAACTTGGCGCCCGGCCTTGGGCGGTTATTTATGGGCGCGGCTGTGCCCACAGCCTATTTTTGGCACACGGATGTCGCTCACAACGTCTCGCGCCATTCTCAGTCCGGCGGACGAAGTCGGCCAGCCCCACCCCCCAAGGCTATAGCCCAACCGTTTTTGTGGCCATTTTCCGTTGGACGAACTTGGTGCCCCGGCCTTCGGGTGGTTATTTGTGGGTGCGGCTGTGCCCGCGGCCTATTTTGGCACCACGAGACGCTCGCAAAGTCTCGTGCCATTCCGAGTCCGGCGGACGAAATTGGCCAGCCCCACCCCCCAAGGCTATAGCCCACCCGTTTTTGTGGCCTTTTTCCGCTGGACGAACTTGGCGCCCCGGCCTTCGGGCGGTTATCTTTGGTCGCGGCTGTGCCCGTGGTCTATTTTTGGCACACGGAGGCTGCTCGCAAAGTCTCGCGCCATTCCGAGTCCGGCGGACGAAGTCGTCCAGTACCACCCCCCAAGGCTATAGCCCACCCGTTTTTGTGGCCTTTTTCCGCTGGACGAACTTGGCGCCCCGGCCTTTGGGCGGTTATTTTTAAGCACGGCTGTGCCCGCGGCCTATTTTTGGCACACGGAGGCCGCTCGGAAAGTCTCGTGCCATTCCGAGTCCGGCGGACGAAGTTGGCCAGCCCCACCCCCCAAGGCTATAGCCCACCCGTTTTTGTGGCCTTTTTCCGCTGGACGAACTTGGCGCCCCGGCCTTCAATCCGTTATTGTTGGGCGCGGCTGTACCCGCTGCCTATTTTTGGCACACGGAGGGCGCTCGGAAAGTCTTGCGCCAATCCGAGTCCGGCGGACGAAGTCGGCCAGCCCCACCCCCCAAGGCTATAGCCCACCCGTTTTTGTGCCCTTTTTCCGCTGGACGAACTTGGCGCCCCGGCCTTCGGGCTGTTATTTTTGGGCGCGGCTGTGCCCGCGACCTATTTTTGGCACACGGAGGCCGCTCGTAAAGTCTCGCGCCATTCCGAGTCCGGCGGACGAAGTGGGCCAGCCCCACCCCCCAAGGCTATAGCCCACCCGTTTTTGTGGCCTTTTTCCGCTGGACGATCTTGGCGCCCAGGCCTTCGGGCGGTTATTTTTGGGCGCGGCTGTGACCGCAGCCTATTTTTGGCACGCGGAGGCCGCTCAAAAAGTATCGCGCCATTCCGAGTCCGGGGGACGAAGTTGGCCAGCCCCACCCCCCAAGGCTATAGCCCACGCGTTTTTGTGGCCTTTTTCCGCTGGACGAACTTGGCGCCCCGGCTTTCGGGCGGTTATTTTTGGGCGCGGCTGTGACCGCGGCCCATTTTTGGCACACGGAGGCCGTTCGCAAAGTCTCACGCCATTCCGAGTCCGGCGGACGAAGTGGGCCAGCGCCACCCCCCAAGGGTATAGCCCACCCGTTTTTGTGGCCTTTTTCCGCTGGACGAACTTGGTGCCCCGGCCTTCGGGCGGTTATTTTTTGGCGCGGCTGTGCCCGCGGTTTATTTTTGGCACACGGAGGCCGCTCGCAAAGTCTCGCACCATTCCGTGTTCGGCGGACGAAGTTGGCCAGCCCCACCCCCCAATGCTATAGCCCACCCGTTTTTGTGGCCTTTTTCCGCTGGATGAACTTGGCGCCCCGGCCTTCGGGCGGTTATTTTTTGGCGCGGCTGTGCCCGTGGCCTCTTCTTGGCACACGGAGGCCACTCGAAAAGTCTCGTGCCATTCCGAGTCCGGCGGACGAAGTTGGCCAGCCCCACCCCCCAAGGCTATAGCCCACCCGTTTTTGTGGCCTTTTTCCGCTGGACGAACTTGGCGCCCCGGCCTTTGGGCAGTTATTTTTGGGCTCGGCTATGTCCGCGGCCTCTTCTTGGCACACGGAGGCCGCTCGCAAAGTCTCGCACCATTCCGTGTCCGGCGGACGAAGTTGGCCAGCCCCACCCCCCAATGCTATAGCCCACCCGTTTTTGTGGCCTTTTTCCGCTGGATGAACTTGGCGCCCCGGCCTTCGGGCGGTTATTTTTTGGCGCGGCTGTGCCCGTGGCCTCTTCTTGGCACACGGAGGCCACTCGAAAAGTCTCGTGCCATTCCGAGTCCGGCGGACGAAGTTGGCCAGCCCCACCCCCCAAGGCTATAGCCCACCCGTTTTTGTGGCCTTTTTCCGCTGGACGAACTTGGCGCCCCGGCCTTTGGGCAGTTATTTTTGGGCTCGGCTATGTCCGCGGCCTCTTCTTGGCACACGGAGGCCGCTCGCAAAGTCTCGCACCATTCCGTGTCCGGCGGACGAAGTTGGCCAGCCCCAGCCCCCAATGCTATAGCCCACCCGTTTTTGTGGCTTTTTCCGCTGGACGAACTTGGCGCCCCGGCCTTCGGGTGGTTATTTTTTGGCGCGGCTTGCCTGCTGCCTCTTCTTGGCACACGGAGGCCGCTCGCAAAGTCTCGTGCCATTCCGAGTCCGGCGGACGAAGTTGGCCAGCCCCACCCCCCAAGGCGATAGCCCACCCGTTTTTGTGGCCTTTTTCTGCTGGACGGACTTGGCGCCCCGGCCTTTGGGCGGTTATTTTTGGGTGCGGCTGTGCCCGCGGTTTATTTTTGGCACACGGAGGCCGCTCGCAAAGTCTCGCACCATTCCGTGTTCGGCGGACGAAGTTGGCCAGCCCCACCCCCCAATGCTATAGCCCACCCGTTTTTGTGGCCTTTTTCCGCTGGATGAACTTGGCGCCCCGGCCTTCGGGCGGTTATTTTTTGGCGCGGCTGTGCCCGTGGCCTCTTCTTGGCACACGGAGGCCGCTCGAAAAGTCTCGTGCCATTCCGAGTCCGGCGGACGAAGTTGGCCAGCCCCACCCCCCAAGGCTATAGCCCACCCGTTTTTGTGGCCTTTTTCCGCTGGATGAACTTGGCGCCCCGGCCTTCGGGCGGTTATTTTTTGGCGCGGCTGTGCCCGTGGCCTCTTCTTGGCAAACGGAGGCCGCTCGAAAAGTCTCGTGCCATTCCGAGTCCGGCGGACGAAGTTGGCCAGCCCCACCCCCCAAGGCTATAGCCCACCCGTTTTTGTGGCCTTTTTCCGCTGGACGAACTTGGCGCCCCGGCCTTCGGATGGTTATTTTTAGGCGCGGCTGTGTCCGCGGCCTATTTATGGCACACGGAGGCCGTTCGCAAAGTCCCATGCCATTCCGAGTCCGGCGGATGAAGATGGCCAGCCCCACCCCCCAAGGCTGTAGCCCACCCGTTTTTGTGGGATTTTTCCGCTGGACGAACTTTGCGCCCCGGCCTTCAGGCCGTTATTTTTGGGCGCGGCTGTGCCAACAGCCTATTTTGCACACACGGAGGCCGCTCACAAAGTCTCGCGCCATTCCGAGTCCGGCGGACGAAGTTGGCCAGCCCCACCCCCCAAGGCTATAGCCCACCCGTTGTTGTGGCCTTTTTCCGCTGGACGAACCTGGCGCCCCGGCTTTCGGGTGGTTATTTTTCGGCGCGGCTGTTCCCGCGGTCTATTTTTGGCAGACGGAGGCCGCTCGCAAAGTCTCGCTCCATTCCGAGTCCGGCGGACGAAGTTGGCCATCCCCAACCCCCAAGGCTATAGCCCACCCGTTGTTGTGGCCTTTTTCCGCAGGACGAACTTGGCGCCCCGGCCGTCGGGCAGTTATTTTTGGGCGCGGCTGTGACCGTGGCCTATTTTTGGCACACGGAGGCCGCTCGCAAAGTCTCGCGCCATTCCGAGTCCGGCGGACGAAGTTGGCCAGCCCCACCCCCCAAGGCTATAGCCCACCCGTTTTTGTGGCCTTTTTCTGCTGGACGAACTTGCCGACCGGCCTTCGGGCGGTTATTTTTGGGCGCGGCTGTGCCCAAGGCCTCTTCTTGGCGCACGGAGGCCGCTCACAAAGTCTCGCGCCATTCCAAGTCCGGCGGACGAAGTGGGCTAGCCCCACCCCCCAAGGCTATAGCCCACCCGTTTTTGTTGTCTTTTTCCGCTGGACGAACTTGCCGCCCCGGCCTTCGGCCGGTTATTTTTGGGTGCGGCTGTGTCCGTGGCCCATTTTTGGCACACGGAGGCCGCTCGCAAAGTCTCGCCCCATTCCGAGTCCGGCAGACGAAGTTGGCCAGCCCCACCCCCCAAGGCTATAGCCCACCCGTTGTTGTGGCCTTTTTCCAAGCTGAACTTGGCGCCCGGCCTTCGGGCGGTTATTTTTGTGGCGGCTGTGACCGCGGCCAATTTTGGCACCACGGAGGCCACTCGCAAAGTCTCGCGCCATTCCGAGTCCGGCGAGACGAAGTTGGCCAGCCCCCCAAGGCTATAGCCCACCCGTTGTTGTGGCCTTTTTCCGCTGGGCCGAACTTGGCGCCCGGCCTTCGGGAGGTTATTTTTGGCGCGGCTGTGACCGCGGCCCCAGCACCACGAGGCCGCTCGCAAAGTCTCGCGCCATTCCGAGTCCGGCGGACGAAGTTGGCCAGCCCCACCCCCCAAGGCTATAGCCCACCCGTTTTTCTTGTCTTTTTCCGCTGGACGAACTTGGCGCCCCGGCCTTCGGGCGGTTATTTTTGGCCGCGGATGTGCCCGTGGTCTATTTTTGGCACACGCAGGCCGCTCGGAAAGTCTCGCGCCATTCCGAGTCCGGCGGACTCAGTCTGCCAGCCCCACCCCCCAAGGCTATAGCCCACCCGTTTTTGTGGCCTTTTTCCGCTGGACGAAGTTGGCGACCCGGCCTTCGGTCCGTTATTTTTGGGCGCGGTTGTGCCCGCTGCCTATTTTTGGCACACGGAGGCCGCTCGCAAAGTCTCGCGCCATTCCGAGTCCGGCGGACGAAGTTGGCCAGCCCCACCCCCCAAGGCTATTGCCCACCCGTTTTTGTGGCATTTTTCCGCTGGACGAACTTGGCGCCCCGGCCTTCGGGCAGTTATTTTTGGGCGTGGCTGTGCCCGCGACCTATTTTTGGCACACGGAGGATGCTCGCAAAGTCTCGCGCCATTCTGAGTCCGGCGGACGAAGTTGGCCAGCCCCACCCCCCAAGGCTATAGCCCACCCGTTTTTGTGGCCTTTTTCCGCTGGACGAACTTGGCGCCCCGGCCTTCCGGCGGTTATTTTTGGGCGTGGCTGTGGCCGCAGCCTATTTTTGGCACACGGAGGCCGCACGCAAAGTCTCGCGCCATTCCGAGTCCGGCGGACGAAGTGGGCCAGCCCCACCGCCCAAGGCTATAGCCCACCCGTTTTTGTGGCCTTTTTCCGCTGGACGAACTTGGCGCCCCGGCCTTCGGGCGGTTATTTTTGGGCGCGGCTGTGACCGCAGCCTATTTTTGGCACACGGAGGCCGCTTGAAAAGTATCGCACCATTCCGAGTACGGCGGACGAAGTTGGCCAGCCCCACCCCCCAAGGCTATAGCCCACCCGTTTTTGTGGCCTTTTTCCGCTGGACGAACTTGGCGCCCCGGCCTTCGGGCGGTTATTTTTGGTCGCGGCTGTGCCCGTGGTCTATTTTTGGCACACGCAGGCCGCTCGGAAAGTCCCGCGCCATTCCGAGTCCGGCGGACGAAGTCGGCCAGCCCCACCCCCCAAGGCTATAGCCCACCCGTTGTTGTGGCCTTTTTCCGCTGGACGAACTTGGCGCCCCGGCCTTCGGTTCGTTGTTTTTGGGCGCGGTTGTGACCGCGGCCTATTTTTGGCACACGGAGGCCCCTCGCAAAGTCTCGCGCCATTCCGAGTCCGGCGGACGAAGTGGGCCAGCCCCACCTCCCAAGGCGATAGCCCACCCGTTGTTGTGGCCTTTTTCCGCTGGACGAACTTGGCGCCCCAGCCTTCGGGCGGTTATTTTTGGGCGCGGCTGTGACCGCGGTCCATTTTTGGCACACGGAGGCCGTTCGCAAAGTCTCGCGCCATTCCGAGTCCGGCAGACGAAGTTGAACAGCCCCACCCCCCAAGGCTATAGCCCACCCGTTGTTGTGGCCTTTTTCCACTGGACGAACTTGGCGCCCCAGCCTTCGGGCGGTTATTTTTGGGCGCAGCTATGCCCGCGGCCTCTTCTTGGCACACGGAGGCCGCTCGCAAAGTCTCGCGCCATTCCGTGTCCGGCGGACGAAGTTGGCCAGCCCCACCCCCCAATGCTATAGCCCACCCGTTTTTGTGGCCTTTTTCCGCTGGACGAACTTGGCGCCCCGGCCTTCGGGCGGTTATTTTTTGGCGCGGCTGCTCCCGCGGCCTATTTTTGGCACACGGAGGCCGCTCGCAAAGTCTCGCTCCATTCCGAGTCCGGCAGACGAAGTTGGCCAGCCCCACCCCCCAAGGCTATAGCCCACCCGTTTTTGTGGCCTTTTTCCGCTGGACGAACTTGGCGCCCCGGCCTTCAGGCTGTTATTTTTGGGCGCGGCTGTGCCTGCGGCCTATTTTTGGCACACGGAGGCCGCTCGCAATGTCTCACGCCATTTCGAGCCCGGCGGACGAAGTTGGCCAGCCCCACCCCCCAAGGCTATAGCCCACCCGTTTTTGTGGCCTTTTTCCGCTGGACGAACTTGGCGCCCCGGCCTTCAGGCGGTTATTTTTGGGCGCGGCTGTGCCTGCGGCCTATTTTTGGCACACGGAGGCCGCTCGCAATGTCTCACGCCATTTCGAGCCCGGCGGACGAAGTTGGCCAGCCCCACCCCCCAAGGCTATAGCCCACCCGTTGTTGTGGCCTTTTTCCGCTGGACGAACTTGGCGCCCCGGCCTTCGGGCGGTTATTTTTGGGCGCGGCTGTGACCGCGGCCTATTTTTGGCACACGGAGGCCGCTCGCAAAGTCTCGCGCCATTCCGAGTCCGGCGGACGAAGTTGGCCAGCCCCACCCCCCAAGGCTATAGCCCACCCGTTTTTGTGGCCATTTTCTGCTGGACAAACTTGGCGCCCCGGCCTTCGGGCGGTTATTTTTGGGCGCGGCTGTGCCTGCGGCCTATTTTTGGCACAAGGAGGCCGCTCGCAATGTCTCACGCCATTTCGAGCCCGGCGGACGAAGTTGGCCAGCCCCACCCCCCAAGGCTATAGCCCACCCGTTGTTGTGGCCTTTTTCCGCTGGACGAACTTGGCGCCCCGGCCTTCGGGCGGTTATTTTTGGGTGCGGCTGTGACCGCGGCCTATTTTTGGCACACGGAGGCCGCTCGCAAAGTCTCGCGCCATTCCGAGTCCGGCGGACGAAGTGGGCCAGCCCCACCCCCCAAGGCTATAGCCCACCCGTTTTTGTGGCCTTTTTCCGCTGGACGAACTTGGCGCCCCGGCCTTCGGGCGGTTATTTTTTGGCGCAGCTGTGACCGCGGCCTCTTCTTGGCACACGGAGGCCGCTCGCAAAGTCTCGCGCCATTCCGAGTCCGGCGGACGAAGTGGGCCAGCCCCAGCCCCCAAGGCTATAGCCCACCCGTTTTTGTGGCCTTTTTCCGCTGGACGGACTTGGCTCCCCGGCCTTCGGGCGGTTATTTTTGGGCGCGGATGTGCCAATGGCCTATTTTGGGCACACGGAGGCCGCTCGCAAAGTCTCGCGCCATTCTGAGTACGGCGGACGAAGTTGGCAAGCCCCACCCCCCAAGGCTATAGCCCACCCGTTTTTGTTGTCTTTTTCCGCCGGACGAAGTTGCCGCCCCGGCCTTCGGCCGGTTATTTTTATGCGCGGCTGTGTCCGTGGCCCATTTTTGGCACACGGAGGCCGCTCGCAAAGTCTCGCGCCATTCTGAGTCTGGCAGACGAAGTTGGCCAGCCCAACCCCCCAAGGCTATAGCCCACCCGTTTTTGTGGCCTTTTTCCGCTGGACGAACTTGGCGCCCCGGCCTTCAGGCGGTTATTTTTGGGCGCGGCTGTGGCTGCGGCCTATTTTTGGCACACGGAGGCCGTTCGCAATGTCTCACGCTATTTCGAGCCCGGCGGACGAAGTGGGCCAGCCCCACCCCCCAAGGCTATAGCCCACCCGTTTTTGTGGCCTTTTTCCGCTGGACGAACTTTGCACCCCGGCCTTCAGGCGGTTATTTTTGGGCGCGGCTGTGCCCGCGGACTATTTTTGGCACACGGAGGCCGCTCGCAATGTCTCGCACCATTTCGAGTCCGGCGGACGAAGTTGGCCAGCCCCACCCCCCAAGGCTATAGCCCACCCGTTTTTGTGGCCTTTTTCCGCTGGACGGACTTGGCTCCCCGGCCTTTGGGCGGTTCTTTTTGGGCGCGGCTGTGTCAACGGCCTATTTTGGGCACACGGAGGCCGCTCGCAAAGTCTCGCGCCATTACGAGTCCGGCGGACGAAGTTGGCCAGCCCCACCCCCCAAGGCTATAGCCCACCCGTTTTTGTGGCCTTTTTCCGCTGGACGAACTTGGCGCCCTGGCCTTCGGGCGGTTATTTTTGGGCGCAGCTATGCCCGCGGCCTCTTCTTGGCACACGGAGGCCGCTCGCAAAGTCTCGATCCATTCCGTGTCCGGCGGACGAAGTTGGCCAGCCCCACCCCCCAATGCTATAGCCCACCCGTTTTTGTGGCCTTTTTCCGCTGGACGAACTTGGCGCCCCGGCCTTCGCGCGGTTATTTTTTGGTGCGGCTGCGACCGCGGCCTATTTTTGGCACACGGACGCCGCTCGCAAAGTCTCGCACCATTTCGAGTCCGGCGGACGAAGTTGGCCAGCCCCACCCCCCAAGGCTATAGCCCACCCGTTTTTGTGGCCTTTTTCCGCTGGACGGACTTGGCGCCCTGGCCTTTGGGCGGTTCTTTTTGGGCGCGGCTGTGCCAACGGCCTATTTTGGGCACACGGAGGCCGCTCGCAAAGTCTCGCGCCATTCCGAGTCCGGCGGACGAAGTTGGCCAGCCCCACCCCCCAAGGCTATAGCCCACCCGTTGTTGTGGCCTTTTTCCGCTGGACGAACCTGGCGCCCCGGCTTTCGGGTGGTTATTTTTGGGCGCGGCTGTGACCGCGGCCTATTTTTGGCACACGGACGCCGCTCGCAAAGTCTCGCGCCATTCCGAGTCCGGCGGACGAAGTTGGCCTGCCCCACCCCCCAAGTCTATAGCCCACCCGTTTTTGTGGCCTTTTTCCGCTGGACGAACTTTTCAACCCGGCCTTCAGGAGGTTTTTTTTGGGCGCGGATGTGCCCGCGGACTATTTTTGGCACACGGAGGGCGCTCGCAAAGTCTCGCACCATTTCGAGTCCGGCGGACGAATTTGGCCAGCACCACCCCCGAAGGCTATAGCCCACCCGTTTTTGTGGCCTTTTTCCGCTGGACGGACTTGGCTCCCCGGCCTTTGGGCGGTTCTTTTTGGGTGCGGCTGTGCCAACGGCCTATTTTGGGCACACGGAGGCCGCTCGCAAAGTCTCGCGCCATTCCGAGTCCGGCGGACGAAGTTGGCCAGCCCCACCCCCCAAGGCTATAGCCCACCCGTTTTTGTGGCCTTTTTCCGCTGGACGAACTTGGCGCCCCGGCCTTCGGGTGGTTATTTTTGGGCGCAGCTATGCCCGCGGCCTCTTCTTGGCACACGGAGGCCGCTCGCAAAGTCTCGCGCCATTCCGTGTCCGGCGGACGAAGTTGGCCAGCCCCACCCCCCAATGCTATAGCCCACCCGTTTTTGTGGCCTTTTTCCGCTGGACGAACTTGGCGCCCCGGCCGTCGGGCGGGTATTTTTTGTCGCGGCTGCGCCAGCCGGGCACCACTGAGGCCGCTCGCAAAGTCTCGCTCCATTCCGAGTCCGGCGGACGAAGTTGGCCAGCCCCACCCCCCAAGGCTATAGCCCACCCGTTTTTGTGGCCTTTTTCCGCTGGACGAACTTGGCGCCCCGGCCTTCAGGCGGTTATTTTTGGGCTCGGCTGTGCCTGCGGCCTATTTTTGGCACACAGAGGCCACTCGCAATGTCTCACGCCATTTCGAGCCCGGCGGACGAAGTGGGCCAGCCCCTACCCCAAAGGCTATAGCCCACCCGTTTTTGTGGCCTTTTTCCGCTGGACGAACTTTGCGCCCCGGCCTTCAGGCGGTTCTTTTTGGGTGCGGCTGTGCCCGCGGACTATTTTTGGCACACGGAGGCCGCTCGCAAAGTCTCGCACCATTTCGAGTCCGGCGGACGAAGTTGGCCAGCCCCGCCCCCCAAGGCTATAGCCCACCCGTTTTTGTGGCCTTTTTCCACTGGACGGACTTGGCTCCCCGGCCTTCGGGCGGTTCTTTTTGGGCGCGGCTCTGCCAACGGCCTATTTTCGGCACACGGAGGCCGCTCGCAAAGTCTCGCGCCATTCCGAGTCCGGCGGACGAAGTTGGCCAGCCCCACCCCCCAAGGCTATAGCCCACCCGTTGTTGTGGCCTTTTTCCGCTGGACGAACCTGGCGCCCCGGCTTTCGGGTGGTTATTTTTGGGCGCGGCTGTGACCGCGGCCTATTTTTGGCACACGGACGCCGCTCGCAAAGTCTCGCGCCATTCCGAGTCCGGCGGACGAAGTTGGCCTGCCCCACCCCCCAAGTCTATAGCCCACCCATTTTTGTGGCCTTTTTCCGCTGGACGAACTTTGCACCCCGGCCTTCAGGAGGTTTTTTTTGGGCGCGGCTGTGCCCGCGGACTATTTTTGGCACACGGAGGGCGCTCGCAAAGTCTCGCACCATTTCGAGTCCGGCGGACGAAGTTGGCCAGCCCCACCCCCCAAGGCTATAGCCCACCCGTTTTTGTGGCCTTTTTCCGCTGGACGGACTTGGCTCCCCGGCCTTTGGGCGGTTCTTTTTGGGTGCGGCTGTGCCAACGGCCTATTTTGGGCACACGGAGGCCGCTCGCAAAGTCTCGCGCCATTCCGAGTCCGGCGGACGAAGTTGGCCAGCCCCACCCCCCAAGGCTATAGCCCACCCGTTTTTGTGGCCTTTTTCCGCTGGACGAACTTGGCGCCCCGGCCTTCGGGTGGTTATTTTTGGGCGCAGCTATGCCCGCAGCCTCTTCTTGGCACACGGAGGCCGCTCGCAAAGTCTCGCGCCATTCCGTGTCCGGCGGACGAAGTTGGCCAGCCCCACCCCCCAATGCTATAGCCCACCCGTTTTTGTGGCCTTTTTCCGCTGGACGAACTTGGCGCCCCGGCCTTCGGGCGGTTATTTTTTGGCGCGGCTGCGCCCGCGGCCTATTTTTGGCACACGGAGGCCGCTCGCAAAGTCTCGCTCCATTCCGAGTCCGGCGGACGAAGTTGGCCAGCCCCACCCCCCAAGGCTATAGCCCACCCGTTTTTGTGGCCTTTTTCCGCTGGACGAACTTGGCGCCCCGGCCTTCCGGCGGTTATTTTTGGGCGCGGCTGTGCCTGCGGCCTATTTTTGGCACACGGAGGCCACTCGCAATGTCTCACGCCATTTCGAGCCCGGCGGACGAAGTGGGCCAGCCCCTACCCCAAAGGCTATAGCCCACCCGTTTTTGTGGCCTTTTTCCGCTGGACGAACTTTGCGCCCCGGCCTTCAGGCGGTTCTTTTTGGGTGCGGCTGTGCCCGCGGACTATTTTTGGCACACGGAGGCCGCTCGCAAAGTCTCGCACCATTTCGAGTCCGGCGAAGTTGGCCAGCCCCGCCCCCAAAGGCTATAGCCCACCCGTTTTTGTGGCCTTTTTCCTCTGGACGGACTTGGCTCCCCGGCCTTCGGGCGGTTCTTTTTGGGCGCGGCTGTGCCAACGGCCTATTTTCGGCACACGGAGGCCGCTCGCAAAGTCTCGCGCCATTCCGAGTCCGGCGGACGAAGTTGGCCAGCCCCACCCCCCAAGGCTATAGCCCACCCGTTGTTGTGGCCTTTTTCCGCTGGACGAACCTGGCGCCCCGGCTTTCGGGTGGTTATTTTTAGGCGCGGCTGTGACCGCGTCCTATTTTTGGCACACGGAGGCCGCTCACAAAGTCTCGCGCCATTTCGAGTCCGGCGGACGAAGTTGGCCAGCCCCACCCCCCAAGGCTATAGCCCACCCGTTTTTGTGGCCTTTTTCCGCTGGACGGACTTGGCTCCCCGGCCTTCGGGCGGTTATTTTTTGGCGCGGCTGCGCCCGCGGCCTATTTTTGGCACACGGAGGCCGCTCGCAAAGTCTCGCTCCATTCCGAGTCCGGCGGACGAAGTTGGCCAGCCCCACCCCCCAAGGCTATAGCCCACCCGTTTTTGTGGCCTTTTTCCGCTGGACGAACTTGGCGCCCCGGCCTTCCGGCGGTTATTTTTGGGCGCGGCTGTGCCTGCGGCCTATTTTTGGCACACGGAGGCCACTCGCAATGTCTCACGCCATTTCGAGCCCGGCGGACGAAGTGGGCCAGCCCCTACCCCAAAGGCTATAGCCCACCCGTTTTTGTGGCCTTTTTCCGCTGGACGAACTTTGCGCCCCGGCCTTCAGGCGGTTCTTTTTGGGTGCGGCTGTGCCCGCGGACTATTTTTGGCACACGGAGGCCGCTCGCAAAGTCTCGCACCATTTCGAGTCCGGCGGACGAAGTTGGCCAGCCCCGCCCCCCAAGGCTATAGCCCACCCGTTTTTGTGGCCTTTTTCCACTGGACGGACTTGGCTCCCCGGCCTTCGGGCGGTTCTTTTTGGGCGCGGCTGTGCCAACGGCCTATTTTCGGCACACGGAGGCCGCTCGCAAAGTCTCGCGCCATTCCGAGTCCGGCGGACGAAGTTGGCCAGCCCCACCCCCCAAGGCTATAGCCCACCCGTTGTTGTGGCCTTTTTCCGCTGGACGAACCTGGCGCCCCGGCTTTCGGGTGGTTATTTTTAGGCGCGGCTGTGACCGCGTCCTATTTTTGGCACACGGAGGCCGCTCACAAAGTCTCGCGCCATTTCGAGTCCGGCGGACGAAGTTGGCCAGCCCCACCCCCCAAGGCTATAGCCCACCCGTTTTTGTGGCCTTTTTCCGCTGGACGGACTTGGCTCCCCGGCCTTCGGGCGGTTCTTTTTGGGTGCTGCTGTGCCAACGGCCTATTTTGGGCACACGGAGGCCGCTCGCAAAGTCTCGCGCCATTCCGAGTCCGGCGGACGAAGTTGGCCAGCCCCACCCCCCAAGGCTATAGCCCACCCGTTGTTGTGGCCTATTTCCGCTGGACGAACCTGGCGCCCCGGCTTTCGGGTGGTTATTTTTGGGCGCGGCTGTGACCGCGGCCTATTTTTGGCACATGGAGGCCGCTCGTAAAGTCTCGCGCCATTACGAGTCCGGCGGACGAAGTGGGCCTGCCCCATTCCCCAAGGCTATAGCCCACCCGGTTTTGTGGCCTTTTTCCGCTGGACGGACTTGGCGCCCCGGCCTTCGGGCGGTTATTTTTGGGGGCGGCTGTGCCCGCGGCTTATTTTTGGCACACGGAGACCGCTCGCAAAGTCTCGCGCCATTCCGATTCCGGCGGACGAATTTGGCCAGCACCACCCCCGAAGGCTATAGCCCACCCGTTTTTGTGGCCTTTTTCCGCTGGACGAAATTCTCGCCCCGGCCTTCGGGCGGTTATTTATGGATGCGGCCTATTTTTGGCACACGGAGGCCGCTCGTAAAGTCTCGCTCCATTCCGAGTCCGGCGGACGAAGTTCGCCAGCCCCACCCCCCAAGGCTATAGCCCACCTGTTTTTGTGGCCTTTTTCCGCTGGACGAACTTGGTGCCCCAGCCTTCGGGCAGTTATTTTTGGGCGCGGCTGTGCCTGCAGCCTATTTTTGGCACACGGAGGCCGCTCGGAAAGTCTCGCGCCATTTCGAGTCCGGCGGACGAAGTTGGCCAGCCCCACCCCCCAAGGCTATGGCCCACTCGTTTTTGTGGCCTTTTTCAGCTGGACGAACATTGCGCCCCGGCCTTCAGGCTGCTATTTTTGGGTGCGGCTGTGACCGCGGACTATTTTTGGCACACGGAGGCCGCTCGCAAAGTCTCGCGCCATTTCGAGTCCGGCAGACGAAGTTGGCCTGCCCAACCCCCCAAGGCTATAGCCCACCTGTTTTTGTTGCATTTTTCCGCTGGACGGACTTGGCGCCCTGGCCTTCGGGCGGTTATTTTTGGGCGCGGCTGTGTCCACAGCCTATTTTTGGCACACAGAGGCCGCTCGCAAAGTCCCGCGCCATTCCGAGACCGGCGAACGAAGTTGGCCAGCCCCACCCCCCAAGGCTATAGCCCACCCGTTTTTGTGGCCTTTTTCCGCTGGACGAACTTGGTGCCCCGGCCTTCGGGCGGTTATTTTTGTGCGCGGCTGTGTCCGTGGCCTATTTTTGGAACACAGAGGCCGCTCGCAAAATCTCGCGCCATTCCGAGTCCGGCGGACGAAGTTGGCCAGCCCCACCCCCCAAGGCTATAGCCCACCCGTTTTTGTGGCCTTTTTCCGCGGGACGGACTTGGCGCCCCGGCCTTCGGGCGGTTATTTTTGGGCGAGGCTGTGCCTGCGGCCTATTTTTGGCACACGGAGGCCGCTCGCAAAGTCCCGCGCCATTCCGAGTCCGGCGGACGAAGTTGGCCATCCCCACCCCCCAAGGCTATAGCCCACCCGTTTTTGTGGCCATTTTCCGCTGGACGAACTTGGCGCCCCGGCCTTCGGGCGGTTATTTTTATGCCCGGCTGTGCCTGCGGACTATTTTTGGCACTCGGAGGCCGCTCGCAAAGAGTCCCGCCATTCCGAGTCCGGCGGACGAAGTTGTCCAGCCCCACCCCCCAAGGCTATAGCCCACCCGTTTTTCTGGCCTTTTTCCGCTGGACGAACTTTGCGCCCCGGCCTTCGGGCGGTTATTTTTGGGCGCGGCTGTGTCCGTGGCCTATTTTTGGCACACAGAGGCCGCTCGCAAAATCTCGCGCCATTCCGAGTCAGGCGGACGAAGTTGGCCAGCCCCACCCCCCAAGGCTATAGCCCACCCATTTTTGTGGCCTTTTTCCGCTGGACGAACTTGGCGCCCAGGCCTTCGGCCGGTTATTTTTGGGCGTGGCTGTGCCCATGGCCTATTTTTGGCGCATGGAGGCCGCTCGTAAAGTCTCGCGCCATTCCGAGTCCGGCGGACGAAGTGGGCCACCCCCACCCGCCAAGGCTATAGCCTACCCGTTTTTGTGGCCTTTTTCCGCTGGACGAACTTGGCGCCCCGGCCTTCGGGCGGTAATTTTTGGGCGCAGCTGTGCCCGCGGCCTATTTTTGGCACACAAAGGCCGCTCGCAAAGTCTCGCGCCATTCCAAGTCCGGCGGACGAAGTGGGCCAGCCCCACCCCCCAAGGCTATAGCCCACCTTTTTGTGGCCTTTTGGCTGGACGAACTTGGCGCCCGGCCTTCGGGTGGTTATTTTTGGGCGCGCCGCCGGCCTATTTTTGCGGCCAGGCCGCTCGAGTCCGGCCCCACCCCCAAGTTCGAGTGTCAGGACTCGAAGTCGCGCCAGCCCCACCACCCAAGGCTATAGCCCACCCGTCTTTGTGGCCTTTTACCACTGGACGAACTTGGCGTCCCGGCCTTCGGGCCGTTAGTTTTGGGCGCGGCTGTGCCCGCGGCTTATTTTTGGCACACGGAGGCCGCTCGCAAAGTCTCGCGCCATTCCGAGTCCGGCGGACGAAGATGGCAGGCCCAACCCCCGAAGTGTATAGCCCACCCGTTTTTGTGGCCTTTTTCCACTGGACGAACTTGGCGGCCCGGCCTTCGGGCAGTTATTTTTGGGCGCACCTGTACCCGCGGCCTATTTTCGGTACACGGAGGCCGCTCGGAAAGTCTCGCGCCATTCCGAGTCCGGCGGACGAAGTTGACCAGCCCCACCCCCCAATGCTATAGCCCACCCGTTTTTGTGGCCTTTTTCCGCTGGACGAATTTGGCGTCCCGGCCTTCGGGTGGTTATTTTTGGGCGCGGCTGCGCCCGCGGCCTATTTTTGGCACACGGAGGCCGCTCGCAAAGTCTCGCGACATTCCGAGTCCGGCGGACTAAGTTGGCCAGCCCCACCCCCCAAGGCTATAACCCACCCGTTTTTGTGGCCTTTTTCCGCTGGACGAACTTGGCGCCCCGGACTTTGGGCGGTTATTTTTGGGCGCGGCTGTGTCCGCGGCCTATTTTTGGCACACGGAGGCTGCTCCCAAAGTCTCGCGCCATTCCGAGTCCGGCGGACGAAGTGGGCCAGCCCAACCCCCCAAGGCTATGCCCACCCGTTTTTGTGGCCTTTTTCCGCCGGATGAACTTGGAGCCCCGGCCTTCGGGTGGTTATTTTTGGTTGCGGCTGTGCCCGCGGCCTATTTTTGGCACACGGAGGCCGCTCGCAATGTCTCGCGCCATTCCGAGTCCGGCGGACGAAGTGGGCCAGCCCCACCCCCCAAGGCTATAGCCCACCCGTTTTTGTGGCCTTTTTCCGCTGGACGAACTTGGTGCCCCGGCTTTCGGGCGGTTATTTTTGGGCTAACCTGTGCCCGCAGCCTATTTTTGGCTCACGGAGGCCGCTCGCAAAGTCTCACCCAATTCCGAGTCCGGCGGACGAAGTTGGCCAGCCCCACCCCCCAAGGCTATAGCCCACCCGTTTTTCTGGCCTTTTTCCGCTGGACGAACTTGGCGGCCCGGCCTTCGGACAGTTATTTTTGGGCGTACCTGTGCCCGCGACCTATTTTTGGCACACGGAGGCTGCTCGCAAAGTCTCGCGCGATTCCGAGTCCGGCGGAGGAAGTTGGCCACCCCCACCTCCCAAGGCTATAGCCCACCCGTTTTATTGGCCTTTTTCCGCCGGACGAACTAGGCGCCCCGGCCTTCGGGAGGTTATTTTTGGGTATGGCTGTGCCCGTGGCCAATTTTTGGCACACGGAGGTCCATCGCAAAGTCTCGCACCATTCCGAGTCCGGCGGACGAAGTGGGCCAGCCCCACCCCCCAAGGCTGTAGCCCACCCGTTTTTGTGGCCTTTTTCCGCTGGACGAACTTGGCACCCTGGCCGTCGGGAAGTTATTTTTCGGCGCGGCTGTGCCCGCGGCCTATTTTTGGCAGACGGAGGCCGCTCTCAAAGTCTCGCGCCATTCCGAGTCCGGCGGACGAAGTTGGCCAGCCCCACCACCCAAGGCTATAGCGCACCCGTCTTTGTGGCCTTTTACCACTGGACGAACTTGGCGCCCCGGCCTTCGGGCCGTTAGTTTTGGGCGCGGCTGTGCCGGCGGCCTATTTTTGGCACACAAAGGCCGCTCGCAAAGTCTCGCGCCATTCCAAGTCCGGCGGACGAAGTGGGCCAGCCCCACCCCCCAAGGCTATAGCCCACCTGTTTTTGTGGCCTTTTTCGGCTGGACGAACTTGGCGCCCCGGCCTTCGGGTGGTTATTTTTGGGCGCCGCCGTGCCCGCGGCCTATTTTTGGCACACGGAGGCCGCTCGCAAAGTCTCGCGCAATTCCGAGTCCGGCGGACGAAGTTGGCCAGCCCCACCCCCAAGGCTATAGCCCACCTGTTTTTGGGGCCTTTTTCCGCTGGACGAACTTGGCGCCCCGGCCTTCGGGTGGTTATTTTTGGGCGCGGCTGTGCCCGCGGCCTATTTTTGGCACACAGAGGCCGCTCGCAAAGTCTCGCGCCATTCCGAGTCCGGCGGACGAAGTTAGCCAGCCCCACCCCCCAAGGCTATAGCCCACCCGTTTTTGTGGCCTTTTTCCGCTGGACGAACTTGCGGCCCAGCCTTTGGGCGGTTATTTTTGGTTGTGGCTGTGCCCGCGGCCTATTTTTTGCACACGGAGGCCGCTCGCAAAGTCTTGCGCCATTCCGAGTCCGGCGGACGAAGTCGGCCAGCCCCACCCCCCAAGGCTATAGCCCACCCGTTTTTCTGGCCTTTTTCCGCTGGACGAACTTGGCGCCCCGGCCTTCGGGTGGTTATTTTTGGGCGCGGCTGCGCCCGCGGCCTATTTTTGGCACACGGAGGCCGCTCGCAAAGTCTCGCGACATTCCGAGTCCGGCGGACGAAGTTGGCCAGCCCCACCCCCCAAGGCTATAACCCACCCGATTTTGTGGCCTTTTTCCGCAGGGCGAACTTGGCGCCCCGGACTTCGGGCGGTTATTTTTGGGCGCGGCTGTGTCCGCGGCCTATTTTTGGCACACGGAGGCCGCTCTCAAAGTCTCGCGCCATACCGAGTCCGGCGGACGAAGTCGGCCAGCCCCACCACCCAAGGCTATAGCCCACCCGTCTTTGTGGCCTTTTACCACTGGACGAACTTGGCGTCCCGGCCTTCGGGCCGTTAGTTTTGGGCGCGGCTGTGCCCGCGGCTTATTTTTGGCACACGGAGGCCGCTCGCAAAGTCTCGCGCCATTCCGAGTCCGGCGGACGAAGATGGCAGGCCCAACCCCCGAAGTGTATAGCCCACCCGTTTTTGTGGCCTTTTTCCACTGGACGAACTTGGCGGCCCGGCCTTCGGGCAGTTATTTTTGGGCGCACCTGTACCCGCGGCCTATTTTCGGTACACGGAGGCCGCTCGGAAAGTCTCGCGCCATTCCGAGTCCGGCGGACGAAGTTGACCAGCCCCACCCCCCAATGCTATAGCCCACCCGTTTTTGTGGCCTTTTTCCGCTGGACGAATTTGGCGTCCCGGCCTTCGGGTGGTTATTTTTGGGCGCGGCTGCGCCCGCGGCCTATTTTTGGCACACGGAGGCCGCTCGCAAAGTCTCGCGACATTCCGAGTCCGGCGGACTAAGTTGGCCAGCCCCACCCCCCAAGGCTATAACCCACCCGTTTTTGTGGCCTTTTTCCGCGAACTTGGCGCCCGGACTTTGGGCGGTTATTTTTGGGCGCGGCTGTGTCCGCGGCCTATTTTTGGCACACGGAGGCTGCTCCCAAAGTCTCGCGCCATTCCGAGTCCGGCGGACGAAGTGGGCCAGCCCAACCCCCCAAGGCTATGCCCACCCGTTTTTGTGGCCTTTTTCCGCCGGATGAACTTGGAGCCCCGGCCTTCGGGTGGTTATTTTTGGTTGCGGCTGTGCCCGCGGCCTATTTTTGGCACACGGAGGCCGCTCGCAATGTCTCGCGCCATTCCGAGTCCGGCGGACGAAGTGGGCCAGCCCCACCCCCCAAGGCTATAGCCCACCCGTTTTTGTGGCCTTTTTCCGCTGGACGAACTTGGTGCCCCGGCTTTCGGGCGGTTATTTTTGGGCTAACCTGTGCCCGCAGCCTATTTTTGGCTCACGGAGGCCGCTCGCAAAGTCTCACCCAATTCCGAGTCCGGCGGACGAAGTTGGCCAGCCCCACCCCCCAAGGCTATAGCCCACCCGTTTTTCTGGCCTTTTTCCGCTGGACGAACTTGGCGGCCCGGCCTTCGGACAGTTATTTTTGGGCGTACCTGTGCCCGCGACCTATTTTTGGCACACGGAGGCTGCTCGCAAAGTCTCGCGCGATTCCGAGTCCGGCGGAGGAAGTTGGCCACCCCCACCTCCCAAGGCTATAGCCCACCCGTTTTATTGGCCTTTTTCCGCCGGACGAACTAGGCGCCCCGGCCTTCGGGAGGTTATTTTTGGGTATGGCTGTGCCCGTGGCCAATTTTTGGCACACGGAGGTCCATCGCAAAGTCTCGCACCATTCCGAGTCCGGCGGACGAAGTGGGCCAGCCCCACCCCCCAAGGCTGTAGCCCACCCGTTTTTGTGGCCTTTTTCCGCTGGACGAACTTGGCACCCTGGCCGTCGGGAAGTTATTTTTCGGCGCGGCTGTGCCCGCGGCCTATTTTTGGCAGACGGAGGCCGCTCTCAAAGTCTCGCGCCATTCCGAGTCCGGCGGACGAAGTTGGCCAGCCCCACCACCCAAGGCTATAGCGCACCCGTCTTTGTGGCCTTTTACCACTGGGCCGAACTTGGCGCCCGGCCTTCGGGCCGTTAGTTTTGGCGCGGCTGTGCCAGCCTATTTTAGCACCACGGAGGCCGCTCGCAATTTCTCGCGCCATTCGAGTCCGGCGACGAAGTTGGCCAGCCCCACCCCCAGGCTATAGCCACCCGTTTTTGTGGCCTTTTTTCCGCTGGACGAACTTGGCGCCCGGCCTTGGGCGGTTATTTTTGGCGCGGCTGTGCCCTATTTTGGCACACGGAGGCCGCTCGCAAAGTCTCGCGGCATTCCGAGTCCAGGGACGAAGTTGGCCAGCCCTACCCCCAAGGCTATAGCCACCTGTTTTTGTGGCCTTTTTGGCTGGACGAACTTGGCGCCCGGCCTTGGTGGTTATTTTAGGCGCCGCCATGCCCTGCCTATTTTTGGCACACGGAGGCCGCTCGCAAAGTCTCGCGCAATTCCGAGTCCGGCGGACGAAGTTGGCCAGCCCCACCCCCAAGGCTATAGCCCACCTGTTTTTGGGGCCTTTTTCCGCTGGACGAACTTGGCGCCCCGGCCTTAGGGAGGTTATTTTTGGTTGAGGCTGTGACCCCGCCCTATTTTTTGAACAAATAGGCCGATCGCAAAGTCTCGCGCCATTCCGAGTCCGGCGGACGAAGTTAGCCAGCCCCACCCCCCAAGGCTATAGCCCACCCGTTTTTGTGGCCTTTTTCCGCTGGACGAACTTGGCGGCCCAGCCTTTGGGCGGTTATTTTAGGTTGTGGCTGTGCCCGCGGCCTATTTTTTGCACACGGAGGCCGATCGCAAAGTCTCGCGCCATTCCGAGTCCGGCGGACGAAGTTGGCCAGCCCCACCCCCTAAGGCTATAGCCCACCCGTTTTTGTTGTCTTTTTCCGCTGGACGAACTTGCCGCCCCGGCGTTCGGGCGGTTATTTTTGGGCGCGGCTGTGCCCGTGGCCTATTTTTGGCATACGGAGGGCGCGCGCAAAGTCTGGGGCCATTCCGAGTCCGGCGGACGAACTTCGCCCACGCCCCCCACCAAGGCTATAGCCCACCCTTTTTTTGGCCATTTTTCCGCTGGGGGGTCTTGGCACGCCGACCTTCGGGCGCTGATTTTTGGGTACGGCTGTGCCCGTGGCCTATTTTTGGCACACGGAGGCCGCCCGCAAAGTCTGGGGCCATTCCGAGTCCGGCGGACGAACTTCGCCCACGCCCCCCACCAAGGCTATAGCCCACCCGTTTTTTGGCCATTTTTCCGCTGGGGGATCTTGGCACGCCGACCTTCGGGCGCTGATTTTTGGCGCGGCTGTGCCGTGGCCTATTTTTGGCACACGGAGGCCGCCCGCAAAGTGTAAGGCCATTCGAGTCCGTGAGCGAACCGCCACGCCCCACCAAGGCTATAGCCCACCCTTTTTGGCCATTTTTCCGCTGGGGTCTTGGCAGCCGACCTTCGGGCGCTGATTTTTGCGGCTGTGCCGTGGCCTATTTTGGCACCACGGAGGCCGCCCGCAAAGTCTGGGGCCATTCCGAGTCCGGGGAGACTTCGCCACGCCCCCACCAAGGCTATAGCCACCCGTTTTTGGCCATTTTCGCTGGGGATCTTGGCACCTCGACCTTCGGGGGCTGATTTTTGGGAGCGGCTGTGGCCGTGGGATATTTTTGGCACACGGAGGCGCCCACAAAGTCTGGGGCCATTCCGAGTCCGGCGGACGAACCGCCCACGCCCCCAAGGCTATAGCCCACCGTTTTTGGCCATTTTCCAGCTGGGGATCTTGGCACCCCGACCTTCGGGCGCTGATTTTTAGGCGCGGCTGTGCCGTGGCCTACAGCACACGGAGGCCGCCCGCAAAGTCTGGGGCCATTCAGGAGTCCCGGACGACCCGCCCCCCATGAGGCCATAGCCCACCCGTTTTTGGCCATTTTTCCGCTGGGGATCTTGACCTTCGGGGGGCTGATTTTGGGCGCGGCTGTGCCGTGGCCTATTTTGGCACCACGGAGGCCGCCCACAAAGTCGGGGCCATTCCGAGTCCAGCGGACGAACTTCGCCACGCCCCCCAAGGCTATAGCCCACCGTTTTTGGCCATTTTTCCGCTGGGGATCTTGGCACCCGACCTTCGCTGATTTTGGAGCGGCTGTGCCGTGGCCTATTACAGCACACGGAGGCCGCGCAAAGTCTGGGGCCATTAGAGTCCGGCGGACGAACCGCCACGCCCCCCACCAAGGCTAGCCCACCGTTTTTGGCCATTTTCCGCTGGGGATCTTGGCACCCGACCTTCGGGGCTGATTTTGGGCGCGGCTGTGCCCGTGGCCTTTTTGGCACACGGAGGCCGCAAAGTCTGGGCCATTCCGAGTTATAGCCCACCCGTTTTTAGCCATTTTCCGCTGGGGTCTTGGCACCCGACTTGAGGCCGCCACCCCATAGCCCACCGTTTTTGGCCATTTTCTGGGGTCTTACCTTGGGGGGCTGACTTTTGGCGCGGCTGTGCCCGTGGCCTATTTTGGCACACGGAGGCCGCCCGCAAGGGGCCATTCCGAGTGCTATAGCCCACCCGTTTTTGGCCATTTTTCAGCTGGGGGTCTTGGCACCCCGACCTTGAGGCTGATTTTGGCGCGGCTGTGCCCGTGGCCTATTTTGGCACACGGAGGCCGCCCGCAAAGTCTGGGGCCATTCGAGTCCCGCCACGCCCCACCAAGGCTATAGCCCACCGTTTTTGGCCATTTTCGGGGGTCTTGGCACCCGACCTTCGGAGGCTGAATTTTGGGTGCGGTTGTGCCCGTGGCTATTTTGGCACACGGAGGCCGCAAAGTGCAGGGCCATTCCGAGTCCGTGGACGAAGCCACGCCCCCCACCAAGGCTATAGGCCACCCGTTTTTTTGGCCATTTTTCCGCTGGGGGGTCTTGGCACCCCGACCTTCGGGGGCTGATTTTTGGGCGCGGCTGTGCCCGTGGCCTATTTTTGGCACACGGAGGCCGCCCGCAAAGTGTAAGGCCATTCCGAGTCCGGCGAACGAACTTCGCCCACGCCCCCCACCAAGGCTATAGCCCACCCTTTTTTTGGCCATTTTTCCGCTGGGGGATCTTGGCACCCCGACCATCGGGGGCTGATTTTGGGGCGCGGCTGAGCCCGTGGCTTATTTTTGGCACACGGAGGCCGCCCACAAAGTCTGGGGCCATTCCGAGTCCGGCGGACGAACTTCGCCCACGCCCCCCACCAAGGCTATATCCCACCCTTTTTTTGGCCATTTTTCCGCTGGGGGATCTTGGCACCCCGACCTTCGGGCGCTGATTTTTGGGCGTGGCTGTGCCCGTGGCCTATTTTTGGTACACGGAGGCCGCCCGCAAAGTCTGGGGCCATTCCGAGTCCGGCGGACGAACTTCGCCCACGCCCCCCACCAAGGCTATAGCCCACCCGTTTTTTTGGCCATTTTTCCGCTGGGGGGTCTTGGCACCCCGACCTTCGGGGGCTGATTTTTGGGTGCGGTTGTGCCCGTGGCCTATTTTTGGCACACGGAGGCCGCCCGCAAAGTCTGGGGCCATTCCAAGTCCAGACGAACCGCCACGCCCCACCAAGGCTATAGCCTACCCGTTTTTAGCCATTTTCCGCTGGGGTCTTGGCACCCGACCTTCGGGGCTGATTTTTGGGCGCGGCTGTGCCCGTGGCCTATTTTGGCACCACGGAGGCCGCCCGCAAAGTGTAAGGCCATTAGTCGTGACGAACGCCCCCCCTGAGGCTATAGCCCACCCTTTTTTGGCCATTTTCCGCTGGGGGGTCTTGCACGCCCGACCTTGGGCGCTGATTTTTAGGTACGGCTGTGCCCGTGGCCTACACATTTTGGCACCACGGAGGCCGCCGCAAAGTCAGGGCCATTCCAGTCAAGGCGGACAGACCACGCCCCCACCAGGCTATATCCCCCGTTTTTGGCCATTTTTCTGGGGGTCTTGGCACCCCGACCTTCGGGGTTGATATTTGGGCGCGGCTGTGTCCGTGGCCTATTTTTAACACCACGGAGGCGCGCGCAAAGTCAGGGCCATTCGAGTCCGTGAGACGAACCGCCACGCCCCCACGAGGCTATAGCCCACCCGTTTTTTGGCCATTTTTCCGCTGGGGTCTTGGCACCCGACCTTCGGGGCTGATTTTTGGGCGCGGCTGTGCCGTGGCCTATTTTGGCACACGGAGGCCGCCCGCAAAGTCTGGGGCCATTCAGGAGTCCGTGGACCGAACCGCCACGCCCCCTTGGCTATAGCCCACAGTTTTTAGCCATTTTTGGGGGTCTTGGCACCCGACCTTGGCTGATTTTTGGGTGCTTGGTTGTGCCCGTGGCCTATTTTGGCGCACGGAGGCCGCCAAGTCTGGGGCCATTCAAGTCCAGTGAGACGAACTTCGCCACGCCCCCCCAAGGCTATAGCCTACCCGTTTTTGGCCATTTTCCGCTGGGGGTCTTGGCACCCGACCTTCGGGGAGCTGATTTTTGGGCGCGGCTGTGCCCGTTGCCTACATTTTGGCACACGGAGGCCGCGCAAAGTGTAAGGCCATTCCGAGGTCCGAGCAGACTTCGCCACGCCCCCCACCAAGGCTATAGCCCACCCGTTTTTTGGCCATTTTTCCGCTGGGGGGTCTTGGCACCCCGACCTTCGGGGGCTGATTTTTGGGTCGCGGCTGTGCCCGTGGCCTATTTTTGGCACACGGAGGCCGCCCGCAAAGTCTGGGGCCTTTCCGAGTCCAAGTGGACGAACCGCCACGCCCCCGAGGACATAGCCCACCCGTTTTTGGCCATTTTCGCTGGGGGTCTTGGCACCCGACCTTGAGGGCTGACTTTTGCGGCTGCGCCGTGGCCGGCACCACGGAGGCCGCGCAAAGTCTGGGGCCATTCGAGTCAGTGGACGAACCGCCCGCCCCCACCAAGGCTATAGCCCACCGTTTTTGGCCATTTTCAGCTGGGGGTCTTGGCACCCGGGGGTTGATATTTGGCGCGGCTGTGTCCGTGGCCTATTTTTGGCACCACGAGGCCGCGCGCAAAGTGGGGCCATTCCGAGTCAGGCGGACGAACTTCGCCACGCCCCCAAGGCTATAGCCCACCGTTTTTGGCCATTTTTCCTGGGGTCTTGGCACCCGACCTTCGGGGCTGATTTTTGGGCGCGGCTGTGCCGTGGCCTATTTTTGGCACATGGGCCGCCGCAAAGTCTGGGCCATTCGAGTCCGAGCGGACGAACCGCCACGCCAAGGCCATGCCCACGTTTTTGGCCATTTTCCGCGGGGTCTTGGAACCCGACCTTGGGGGCTGATTTTTAGGCGCGGCTGTGCCGTGGCCTAGCACACGGAGGCCGCCAAAGTCTGGGGCCATTCCAGGAGTCGTGGACGAACCACGCCCCCATAGCCAGTTTTTGGCCATTTTTGGGGGGTCTTTGCACCCCGACCTTCGAGGCTGACTTTTGGCGGCTGCGCCGTGGCACGGCCGCCCGCAAAGTCTGGGCCATTAGAGTCCCCTTCGCCCTCCACCAAGGCTATAGCCACCGTTTTTGGCCATTTTCCCATTTGGGGGTCTTGGCACCCGACCTTCGGGGCTGATTTTTGGCGCGGCTGTGCCGTGGCCTATTTTGGCACCACGGAGGCCGCGCAAAGTCTGGGGCCATTCGGAGTCCGGCGGACGAACTTCGCCACGCCCCCAAGGCTATAGCCCACCGTTTTTGGCCATTTTCGCTGGGGTCTTGGCACTCCGACCTTGGGGCTGAATTTTGGGTGCGGTTGTGCCGTGGCCTATTTTGGCACCACGGAGGCCGCAAAGTCAGGGCCATTCCGAGTCCGGCGGACGCCCGCCCGCAAGGCTATAGGCCACCCGTTTTTGGCCATTTTTCCTGGGGGTCTTGGCACCCCGACCTTGGCTGATTTTTGGGGCGGCTGTGCCGTGGCCTATTTTGGCCACACGGAGGCCGCCGCATAAAGTGTAAGGCCATTAGAGTCAGCGAACAGCCCCGCCACAACAGGCTATGGCCCTTTTTGGCCATTTCCGTGGGGATCTTGACCATCAGGGGCTGATTTTTGGCTGAGCCCGTGGCTTATTTTGGCACGGAGGCCGCCCACAAGAGTCGTCCGGAGCGAACTTCGCCACGCCAAGGCTATATCCCACCCTTTTTTGGCCATTTTCGGGGATCTTGGCACCCAGGTGCTGATTTTGGGTGTGGCAGTGCCCGTGGCCTATTTTTGGTACAGATCCGCCCAAGTCTCCGAGAGGGATTCCGCCCCGCCCACCGCATCCACCCGTTTTTGGCCATTTTTGCTGGGGGTCTTGGCACCCAACCTTGGGGCTGATTTTGGGTGCGGTTGTGCCCGTGGCCTATTTTGGCACACGGAGGCCGCATGAAAGTCTGGGCCATTCAAGTCCAGTGGATGAACTTCGCCCCCACCGAGGATATAGCCTACCGTTTTTGGCCATTTTTCATTTGGGGAGTCTTGGCACCCCGACCTTGGGGCTGATTTTTAGGCTGTGCCGTGGCTATTTTTAGCGGAGGCGCCATGAAGTGTAAGGCCATTAGTCGTGACAGACTTCGCCACCCATGCTATAGCCCTTTGGCCATTCCATTGGGGATCTTGGCACCCAGACCATCGGGAGGCTGATTTTTGGGCGTGGCTGAGCCGTGGCTTATTTTTGGCACACTGGAGGCCGCCCCCGAAGTGCAGGGCCATTCGAGTCCGTGGAGCCGCCACGCCACATGCTATAGCCCACCGTTTTTGGCCATTTTCCCTTTGGGGGTTCTTGGCATCCGACATTAGCTGATTTTTGGGCACTTGGCTACATGCCTCAAGTCATGGCCATTTGAACTTGGCCGCCCATTGCCATTAGTTTTTGGTCTTCAGACATTCTAAGGCGATTTTGGGCGCATGGCCCTGTGCCGTGGCCTTTGCAGCACCTGAGCCGCCCACATAGTCACAGGGCCATTCAGAGTCCAGTGGACGAACTCTATACACCAGCTTGAGCTATAGCCCTTAGTTTTTGGGTTTAGGGTTTTGGGTTTAGGGTTTTGTTTTTTTAGGGTTTTGGGTTTTGGGTTTTTGGTTTTGGTTTTTTTGGGTTTTGGGTTTTTAGGGTTTTGGGTTTTGGGTTTGGGGTTTGGGGTTTGGGGTTTGGGGTTAGGGTTTTAGGGTTTTTTAGGGGTTTTTCGGGTTTCGGGGGGTTTTGGGGGGTTTGTTTTGGGTTTTTGGGTTTTTGGGTTTTTGGTTTTTGGTTTTTGGTTTTTGGGTTTTGGGGTTAGGGTTTTGGGTTTTGGTTTTTGGGTTTTGGGTTTTGGGTTTTGGGTTTTGGGTTTTGGGGTTTGGGGTTTGGGGTTTTGGGGTTTGGGGTTTGGGGTTTTGGGTTTTGGGTTTTGGGTTTTTGGGTTTAGGGGTTTAGGGGTTTAGGTTTAAGGTTTTAGGGTTTATGGTTTAGGAGTTTTTTGTTTAGGGTTTTGGGTTTAGGGTTTTTTAGGGGTTTGGGTTTGGGTTTTTTGGGTTTGTTTAGGGTTTGTTTGGGTTTTTTGGGGTTTGGGTTTTGGGGTTTCGGGTTTGGGTTTAGGGTTTAGGGTTTAGGGTTTAGGGTTTGTTTAGGGTTTAGGGTTTGGGGTTTAGGGTTGGGTTTTTTTAGGGTTTCGGGTTTTTGGGTTTTGGGTTTTGGGTTTTGGGTTTTGGGTTTAGGGTTTAGGGTTTAGGGTTTAGGGTTTTGGGTTTAGGGTTTAGGGCATAGGGTTTTAGGGTTTAGGGTTTAGGGGTTTAGGGTTTCGGGTTTTAGGGTTTTGGGTTTAGGGTTTTGAGTTTGAGGTTTGGGGTTTGGGGTTTGGGGTTTGGGGTTTGGGGTTTGGGGTTTGGGTTTAGGGTTTAGGAGTTTAGGTTTAGGGTTTTGGGTTTAGGGTTTTGGGTTTCGGGTTTAGGGTTTAGGGTTTAGGGTTTTGGGTTTGGGTTTTGGGTTTTGGGTTTTGGGTTTAGGGTTTAGGGTTTAGGGTTTAGGGTTTAGGGTTTTGGGGTTTAGGGTTTAGGGTTTGGGGTTTTGGGTTTAGGGTTTTTGGGTTTTAGGGTTTTGGGTTTCGGGTTTTAGGGTTTAGGGTTTATGGTTTGGGTATTAGGGTTGAGGGTTTAGGGTTTAGGGTTATGGTTTAAGGGTTTGGGGTTTAGGGTTTAGGGTTTAGGGTTAGGGTTTAGGGCTTAGGGTTTAGGGTATTGGGGTTTAGGGTTTTGGGTTTGGGGTTTGGGGTTTTGGGTTTAGGGTTTTTGGGTTTAGGGTTTCGGGTTTCGGGTTTCGGGTTTCGGGTTTCGGGTTTCGGGTTTGGGGTTTCGGGTTTGGGGTTTCGGGTTTGGGGTTTCGGGTTTGGGGTTTCGGGTTTGGGGTTTCGGGTTTGGGGTTTAGGGTTTGGGGTTTAGGGTTTGGGGTTTAGGGTTGAGGGTTTTTTGGGGTTTTTTTCACCACGAAGGTGGGGGGTTAGGCGGGACACCTGTCGCTAAATCCGAAAATGTGAAAGATCTGAGGAGGAGACATCGTAAGCGATACCTCAGAGATAATAAATACTATAAGGAAAATAGGAAAAATATGACTATCGTCGCACATACGGAATCGACTGGGCGTCTGTGTGGAGGATACCCAATAAACCCCTAGGCAGCTCCTGAGGAGAAGAAAAATGCCGGCTAAATCGATGAGTGCATGCCCAGTTGGCTAAGAAATCCGCTGCAGAAGTAGCCTCGCGAAGAACATGTCTCACCTGAATGGAAGCGGAAGATATCAGGCGACACGCCCGACGGAGAAGGTAAGAATAATCCCGAAGTGATTTGGACCACAGGTGAACCCGTACAAACCCGTGGCCGAGTCAGGCTACCTCAAAGGGCCAAGGAGTGGCCAAGCCCGTCTTTGCTAATTCTCAAACCATGAAGCAGCCTTGTGAGCTCAGCGTATAAGATGGGGTGAGTGGCCCGAAGGAGACAAATGCGGCTAGGGCACACGCTTGCCTTGATAATCCGTAAGATGCCCGAGCTGACCATCGGGGTTGCCTCGAGCAACCATCACTGTCGGCTTGACCCTCTCGGGTGTGCTCATCAGAGCATGACAACTCGGGCCCAGTCTGCGGGCGGTACGAACTACGAGTCCACTCAGCCGAGAATCAGGCTCCGCGGTTAGGGAGGCTTGAAACAACGAGATCCAGTGAGTCTAAGGTCGGACCGACCTGAAAGATGACAGCATCAATAGAAAAAAAGGCGTAGAGTGGTAGGCATTCGGGCCTTCGGACCTCCCAGGGAATGAAGCGAGGCGGGAGGACCCAAATGATCCGGGAAGGGAGCCTGAAGTCTCAGTCGAAGCAGAGCACGGGGAGATAGAAAATCAGGCTATCGCGTGACCGGCATTTGGTAGTGGCCCCAAATATGGCGGGTCCTCGGGCAATCCAAAAAGAGGTGTCGAAAGTCTCACATTGCCCAGGCCAGCCAAGAAACCATGTGAAATCCCCTCGAGCACAAGGCATCATCGGTGGCGAGATAACCGTGAAGGAGTCGCCAGAGAAAGAAAGATACTCTCGATGGGATGTGTCTCTGCCAGATAATGGAATAAACCTCGTCTGCCAAATTCAGTGCACCTTGCGACTCAGCGATCAAGTAAGTGAAAGGCGCCATCGGGAGATCCCAAAATCAAGTCAGCTCAATGTGAGAAATAGGCGCGATAAAATGCACTTGATAGATGAAGGTAAGATGTCCTCATTACCTCGTCACATCTTGTGCACTTGCCCGATAAAAGGAAGCCTCGAGGATGCGCGGCGGGAGTTAAAGCAAATATAAGGGCAAGAGCCCTGACCAGCAATCATGCTGCACTCTCCTGCCGACAAACCCACGCTCGTAGGGTCAGTAGTATCAGAATCTCGCGGCGTCTCGAAGGGAGCGGGATCTCAGCCCGAATAACACCCGGATGCACGGATCGACAGTACTTGGACTTCATAAAGGAAGCCCAAAGAGAACTCTGCTGACGGAACCGCCACCAGAGTTTCATCTCAAAAGCCTCTGCCATATCATCGAAGGACCGAATGCCGAGACCGCCCTCATCAACGGGAAAACAAACTTCTGGCCATACACCGGTGGATCGCAGCGCCCCGGAATCACCAGCAAAAATCGGGTGAATAATCTCTCTAAGCTCTGGATCACCGTCGAGGGAGGACGGAGAACATGAAATAAATGCAAAGGTAAAGCGACCCACGTGTGAATGAGAATCGGGACTTCCCGAAGGAAAGCAATCGGTTGTGTAGGAGATCTTCTCACTGACTTAGGACGTATCATCGAAATAAGAAATCTTGAGGCACCCGGTGAAGATCGGACACCCAAGATAAATGAAAGGAGTAGGCCTTGGCTGAAACCCGATGGCCCAGATACGATAGATCGTGAAAGTGAGCCGGATTCCGATGTAGAAGTGCTCTTGGTCCTAATCGAAGTGCCGAAAGCACTTTGATAGCGAAGGAAATCCGTAACTGTAAATACAGTGGCTCCCGTCTGCAAAATAACAATGTCATCCATGGCTCGAATGGGAGATATCGTAGAGAAGCGACGAGCAGTACTGTCGAAAGTGCAGGAATACAAAGTGGGGCTAAACCTCGAGATAGAAACTAGAATCTTGATAATAAAGAGGCAAGGAGAAATGGGATCGCCTGTGAAGCCCCTCTCAGGCCCGAAAATACCGTGAATGGCTCGCATTTCGCTCTTAGAAAACGAGTAGTGGCGCTCTCAGATCGCGGGAAATCCGCAAGGCGAAGCGTCCCCGGAGAATGAATGGCGAACATACGATCATGCCCCACCCGCTCGAGTTTGGCGCGTTGTGCCGTAGTCACGGCCGGTTGAGATCGTGAGCGAGTTCCTGAACTAGAAGCACGTTATCATGAATCACCCGTCCGGGAACAAAACCACTCTGAGAAGGGGAGATAATCCGAGGCAGAATGGGTGACAGTCTCTGAACGAGCAACTTGGTGATAACCTTGTTGCTCACGTTACAGAGACTGATCGGCCGGAAGTCAATCCAAGAGGAAGGGGATTCCTTCTTGGGCAAAAGGATCAATAAAGTGCTCTGAAAGCCCCTGGGCATGGCCGAACCTCGGAAATAGTCGAGAAACGACATCCCAATAAGTCAGCCTACAATGTCGCGAAATGAACATAAAACTGCTGCAGAAGCCATCAGGACCCGGAGCGCTCTCGGGGATCGATGAAAAGCTGCCCGTCAACATCGATATCACTCCACTGCGTAGCAGCATCGTCCTCACGCGGTCCTGAGAGTGGGAATGGTGTCGAAATCGATCTCTTTGGGCGCCGTCGTCCTGAGACAATAAATCCAAAAAAATCAACGGCGAAGCCATGGAATGAAGAGTCGATGTCACAGAAGAAGAATCATCACGAATCCTGTGGATATGGAATAACTGACGCTTTTTCCGGATTATGGCGTGGAAAAAGCGGGTGTTGGAGTCGCCAGCGGACATCCCCAACTTTAGGCTGGCAGCGCGTCAAGAATCTCCTGAGGCGAACCTGTGTCAGGCCACAGAAAAGGAAGCTCGGTCGGAGACCGAAATATCGTACAATCTCTCGCTTAAACCCACACTCCTCCTCCGTCTTGAGCTGAGAGAAGGCGTTCAAGATCATGTACTTTATTCCAGCTTTGACGGAGCTTTGCTTAGGACAAGCCTGCTGAAGGCCTCGTCAGCCACCGGAGCATTCCGGAGTCATATCAATGAGACCGGGTCTTGAGCGAACATGGAGGAATTTAAGCGAGAAGAGCCGTCGAATCTCGATCCCGAGCGAGGAGAAGGAGAATGATCGGAGGCGGTCACGGTCGGATCGAAACGAAAAGCGGAGAAAAAGGCACGGGCATTTGCAAACCAGCTCTTCATAAGCGCCTTGTGTGCGATTGTCCAATCATAAACGCGTCTAGCCACAATCAGCAATCTTAAATTAAGCATCAATGGCCCTGAAATTTGTGGATGACCGAGAAATCTACGTCTGATCGACAACATTGAAATCCCTCGCAATCCAAGATCGTAGGTAATTGTCGTGAAAAGAAGGCGGCCCAAATCCTCTCGCACATCCATAAAACAACTAGCATAAACATAAGATACTAATACAGGATCGGGAAAGAGAGTGACTAACGTGATGAATAACTTGCCCCGTGTCGTGGGCAATTTCCCGAAAGGGAGGCGAAAAAATCAAATCTTCGAGGGAGAAGAAAGACCATGCTCCATCCCAAGCTGCACCCTGACAGCCTCGAGACGATCCTCCGAAAGAAACGGCTCCAAAATACAAATCAAAGACAAGCGATGCATACGAATCAATTTCCGCAATCTGCGGATGGCGGGGGTTTTGCCAATCCGAATGTTCCCGAATAAGAGGCTGTCGTCGGGAGTGGGGAGCGATGGCGTCGCCTCGATGACACTACGGTCGGCGACTCCTCGGGGGAGAAATCCAGGAAGAGCCATGGCCCTTCATCAAGCTCTCGATGCTGCATCAGGGGTGGCGGAGGATGAATCTCCTCGGGATCGGTGAGCAAACCACTCATGCCTCTCTGTCAGATCGAGGGGACCTCACTCGGATCGAGCGGGATAAACCAACGTCATGCTGACACCATCGTGCTGGGATATCTGTGGAATGTGAGTTAAATCCAACCTGAGTGTGGTCCACTGTGTGCACTAGTATAATACCCGGGGAAGTGGTGACATCATCAGGGTGTGAAACAGGGATCGAGGGTGCTCTGGCAGAAGTGTCCGCCAGAGACTAATCAGCGAGAAATTTGGAGGTGGATCTCTTGGAAGGCCCCAGGTACTCGGGCCCTGAGTGCGGAGATCGGAACTAAAGCAGAATTCGTACTAAGGTGCGAGGTGAATCGCGGTCGAATAACATCCGCGGAGAGCGTCACCCAGGCCATGCCCCAGTTGGAGCTCGAAATGTGCACCCTCCTACGATCAGAGGGAATCGGTCCCTGATGTTCCTCAGGAGGAGCCTCGGCCTGCTTGCCCTTATCGGGCTTTGAGTATTTAGGTGGGGCGGTGATGGGTGCGAAGCCCGGGTTGGCGATGAAACAAGAATCAAAGCGTACCCAGTGCCGTGAAACGATAGCGGGAACCACCGAAAACTAAATCTGCCCAAAACCACTATCCTCTCTCCCAGATACGGGGAGCGGGTGAGAAATGTCATCTGATGAGTATGCGTCGTGATGGTCATTGGCCAGTCGTGTGTCGTGGCATGATCGACTCGGAGAGGTGTGCCAATTGCCGCAGCAATAGAATGAAGGAAGCGATTTGGGTGGATAAAGTGGGTAGTAGCGGGGGTAATGATACCACATGGGACTATGGGAGTCTTGTCTCCATAGAAAATCCTTGCTCCATTTAAAAATACGCATCATTAATTCTGTCTTCTGCACAGAAATGCGAGAATAATCTTCTTCCAATGATAATTTAATTAAAATATGACGATTATCAAGCAAAGAGATTTGGGAATTTCCTTTTAATCCGAGGGAAACAAAAAATTTCCTAATAATATCCATGGAAGGGCTACGAAGGAAAGCTTACAAGCGGCGCAGGTTTGAGCACCTCGGCCATTGCAATTTCGGTGGTGAGATAGCATTGGTTCCCCATGAGAAGCCGGCTTGAACGGAATTGAAGAATCCTTTGGCCCCGAAACAACATCTGAGAAGGATTTCTGTGGATGAGGAGGAGCATCCGGATTTAAAATTGAGGCGGGGTTAATAATGGAAGCATATGAATTTTTTGAGGGGTTAAAAGGGGTTTTAGCAAAGTGCTGGGTTTGATTGTAATTTGGCTTAGGGGTATGGGCTGAAATTTGATTTAAGGGTTGTTGGATTTGGGCGGTAGGATGGGTTTGGTGGGTACGGGTTTGGGTGGCCTCAAGGGTTTGGGTTTGGGTTTTGAGATGGGCACGGGTATGGGTTGGGTTTCTCGGGTCATGGGTTTGGGTTTGGTTATGGGCTCGGGTTGTGATGGGTGGAAACGGGTGGAGATTAGGGTTTTGTGATGTTTGGGATTTTAGGGCCGGCTGGTTCGTTTCTTTGGCTGCGGCTGGGGAGTGGTCTGACATGGGTGGGATTGGCTGGATGGGGGATGTTGATGTTGGAGGTGATGAGTTCGGCCGGAGCAAGGCGTCAACGGCCGCGGCGATGGATTCTGTCAAGGTGGAGATGAACTCGGCGCGGCTGGAAGTTTCTGCAGCTGCTGCCAACGTGGGTTCCGGGATCTGACAGTTGGGTGGCTGATTCAAGTCATCATGAACTGGTTCCCGAAGGCCAGGTTGGTCGGTAATGGCTGCTGGAACTTGCTCCGCTGCAGATCGAAGTTGCACAGGCCGCGGGTGTGAGTTGCTCGATCCAGGAGCAGCAAGCAGAGGCGCGGCAAAGTCATTGTTCTGAGCATAGGAGGGTTGGTTCAGATCGTCATGGGTAGGTTCCTCAAGGCTAGAGTGACCTTGGACAGCGACTGGAAGTTGCGCAGAAGCGATGTGGAGTTGCGACTGTCGCGGGCTGATGTTGCCCGATCCGGATGCAGCGAGGGTGGGCATGGTGAACTCATTGCATGGCTGGTTTGCAGGGATGGTTAGGAGATGTTGAGCATCGCCCGAAGTGGGCAAGGTTGGTGGCACGGCATCCACCGTGGGGGGGAAAGGAACCCGTGAACTGGGTTTGGTTTTTGACTGTTTTTTTTTCGTTTTGGGTGGCCGGTTTGTGTCATGGGGGGGCAGGGAGGGCGTCGGCAGCTCGGATGTGTGCCCAGAAAGTGCCAAAACGATGGTATTTTCCGGGAGGACGGTGGAGGAGGAAGGCCGAGCTTTTGAGTGGATTTGTGGGGGTAAAGGCGGTAGATCTAGGTTCGGCCGGTGAGTATGTTGGTCGCCGGCATGGGGGGGAGGGTTGGAGGGTGGCCGATCATCATCATGCCGGTGGCGTAATGGCCGGTCAGTCTGGTCGACGCGGGGTGACTGAGTCGAAGTTGCGTGAACAATGCGAAGTTGAGAGAGTTTTTTACTGTAGCAATAACGGGTTTTTTGGTTGGTTTGGTTTTGGTTTTGGTTTGGTTTAGGGTTTAGGGTTTAGGGTTTAGGGTTTAGGGTTTAGGGTTTAGGGTTTAGGGTTTAGGGTTTAGGGTTTAGGGTTTAGGGTTTAGGGTTTAGGGTTTAGGGTTTAGGGTTTTTTTTTTTGTAAAACCACCAAGAAAGGTGGGGGGTTAGGCGGGACCCCTACCTGTCAACTAAATCCGAAAATGTGAAAGATCTGAGGAGGGGGACAGCCGTCATCAGAAGATAATGAAATACATAAGGAAAATAGGAAAAATATAGACTATCGTCAGCGTCTGGTCAGTATTTTGGGCGTACGTGTGGAGGATCACGATAAGCCCACTGGCGGCTCACGAGGAGAAGAAAAATGCCGGCTAGATCGATGAGTGCATGCCCAGTTGGCTAAGAAATCCGCTGCAGAAGTAGCCTCGCGAAGAACATGTCTCTGCAGATAGAGCGGAAGATATCGGGCGACACGCGAGACGGAGAA
>JASUUJ010000173.1:0-7500 GCA_030449895.1 Citrus mangshanensis | reverse complement strand
TTTAGGAGTTTAGGAGTTTAGGGTTTAGGGTTTAGGAGTTTAGGGTTTAGGGTTTAGGGTTTGGGGAGTTTAGGGTTTAGTTTAGGGTTTAGGCAATACGTTTAGAGGTTTAGGAGTTTAGGGTTTAGTTTCGGGTTTTGAGGTTTAGGAGTTTAGGGTTTAGGAGTTTTAGGGTTAGGAGTTTTAGGGTTTAGGAGTTTAGGGTTTAGGGGTTTAGGGTTTGGGTTTTAGGTTTAGGTTTAGTTTAGGTTTAGGAGTTTAGGGTTTAGGGTTTAGGTTTAAGTTTTAGGGTTTGGGTTTAGGGTTTAGGTTTAGTTTAGGGTTTAGGGTTTAGGGTTTAGGGTTTTAGGGTTTAGGGTTTAGGTTTAGGGTTTAGGGTTGGGAGTTTAGGAGTTTAGGGTTTAGGGTTTAGGGTTTAGGGTTTAGGGTTTAGGTTTAGGGTTTTTGGGGTTTTTGAGTTTTAGGAGTTTAGGGTTAGGTTTAGGGTTTAGGAGTTTAGGTTTAGGAGTTTAGGGTTTCAGGTTTAGGAGTTTAGGGTTTAGGATTTAGTTGGGTTAGGGTTTGGGTTTAGGGTTTAGGGTTTAGGGTTTAGGGTTGTGAGAGTTTAGGGTTTAGGTTTAGGGTTTAGGGTTTAGAGTTTAGGGAGGGTTTAGGAGTTTAGGGTTTGAGTTTAGGGTTTAGGAGTTTAGGTTTAGGTTTTAAGGTTTAGGGTTTAGTTTGAGTTTGGGGTTTAAGTTTAGGGTTTCAAATTTGGGTTTAGGAGGTTTGAGTTTAGGAGTTTAGTTTAGGGTTTAGGTTGGAGGTTTAGGTTTAGGTTTAGGGTTTGAGTTTAGGAGTTTAGGGTTTTGCAAGTTTAGGGTTTCAGGTTTGGACTTTGAGTTAAAGGGTTTGGGTTTAGGTTTAGGGTTTTCAGGGTAAAGTTAGGAGTTCAAGGTTTAGGGTTTAGGGATTTGATTGGGGTTTAGTTTAGTTTTGGGTTTAGGGTTCAGAGTTTAGTTTAAGGTTTAGGGTTTGGGTTTAGGTTAGGAGGTTTAGGGTTTAGGGTTTAGGAGTTTAGGAGTTTAAGGTTTAGGATTTAGGTTTAGGTTTAGGTTAGTTTAGGGGTTTAGGGTTTAGGGTTTGGGTTTAGTTTAGGGTTTGGGTTAAGTTTGAGTTTAGGAGTTTAGGGTTACAGGTTTCAGGTTTAGGGTTTAGGAAGGTTTAGGAGTTTGGGGTTTAGGTTTAGGTTTAGGGTTTAAGAGTTTAGGTTTAGACTTTGGAGTTTAGGGTTTAGGAGTTTTAGGGTTTAGGTTTAGGGTGGGTTAGTTTTTAAGGGTTTAGGGTTTAGAATTTAGGTTTAGGGTTTAAGAGTTTCGAGTTTAGGGTTTAGGAGTTTAGGAGTTTTAGGGTTTGGGTTTAGGGTTTAGGGTTTGGGGTTAGAGTGGGGTTAGGGTTTAGGGTTTAGGGTTTAGGTTTAAGTTTTGGGTTAGGTTTGTTTTTAGTTTAGGAGTTTAGGGTTTAGGGTTTGAGTTTAGGGTTTAGGGTTTTAGGGTTTAGGGTTTAGGGTTTAGGAGTTGGGTTTAGGGTTTAGGGATTTTTAGGGTTACAGTAGGGTTAGGTTTCAGGTTTTAGTTTAAGGTTTAGGGTTTAGTTGGGGTTTAGGGTTTAGTTTAGGTTTAGGATTAGGACCTTGAGTTTTTAGGAGTTTAGGAGTTTAGGAGTTTAGAGGTTTAGGGTTTAAGTTTTAAGGTAGGTTAGGTTTAAGGTTTAGTTGGGTTTAGGGTTTAGGGTTTGGTTAGGTTTAGGAGTTTTAGGGTTTAGGGCCAGGAGTTTGGTTTAGGGTTTAGGGTTTAGGGTTTAGTTTAAGTTTAAAGGGATTGAGTTTAAGTTTAGAGTTTAAAGGGTTTTAGGAGTTTAAGGGTTTAGGGTTTTTAAGGTTTAGGAGTTTGGGTTTTAGGAGTTTAGGAGTTTAGGTTTAGGGTTTAAGGTTTAGGGTTTAGGGTTTAGGGTTTAGGGTTTAGGGTTTAGGTTTGGTTTAGGTTTTTAGGGTTTAGGGTTTAGGGTTTCAGTTTAGGTTTAAAGGGTTCAGGTTTAGGTTTAGGAGTTTAGGGACATTTAGGGTTTAGGGTTTAGGGTTTGGGGTTAGGTTTAGGGTTTAGGGTTTAAGTTTCTGGTTTAGGGTTTAGGGTTTAGGGTTTAGGAGTTTAGGGTTTAGGGTTTAAAGGTTTGAGGTTTAGGGTTTAGGGTTTAGGGTTTTAGGTTGGGGTTTAGGGTTTAGGGTTTAGGGTTTCAAGGTTTAGGGTTTAGGAGTTTAGGAGTTTAGGGTTTGGTTAGGTTTAGGGTTTAGGGTTAGGGTTTAGGGTTTAGGAGTTTGGGGTTTAGGTTTAGGTTTGGGGTTTAGGGTTTAGGTTTAAGTTTAGGGTTTGGGTTTAGGGTTTACGCGGGTTTAGGAGTTTAGGGTTTAGGGTTTAAGGTTAAGTTTAGGAGGTTTAGGGTTTAGGAGTTTAGGGTTTAGGGTTTAGGGTTTTAGGGTTTAGGGTTTAGGGTTTAAGGTTTAGGGTTTAGGGTTTGGGTAGAGTTTAGGGTTTAGGGTTTGGACTGGGTTTAGGGTGGGTTTAGGGTTTAGGTTTAGGGTTTGGTTTGGAGTTTAGGAGTTTAGGAGGTTTGTTGGAGTTTAGGGTTTAGGGTTTAGGAGTTTAGGGTTTAGGGTTTAGGGTTTAGGGTTTAGGTTTAGGGTTTAGGAGTTTAGGAGTTTAGGAGTTTAGGGTTTAGGGTTTAGGAGGTTTTAAAGGGTTAGTTTTTAGGTTTAAGGGTTTAGGGTTTAGGGTTTAGGTTTAGGGTTTAGGTTTAGGGTTTGAGGTTTAGGGTTTAGGTTTAGTTTAGGGTTTAGGGTTTAGGAGTTTAGGGTTTAGGAGTTTAGGGTTTAGGGTTTGGGTTTAGGGTTTTAGGAGGGTTTAGGGTTTAGGGTTTAAGGTTTAGTTTAGGGTTTGGGTTTAGGAGTTAGGAGTTTAGGGTTTAGGGTTTAGGGTTTAGGGAGTTTAGGAGTTTAGGGTTTAGGAGTTTAGGGTTTAGGGTTTAAGGGTTTAGGGTTTGAGGTTTAGGAGTTTAGGAGTTTAGGGTTTAGAGTTTGGGGTTTTAGGAGTTTAGGGTTTGGGTTTAGTTTAGGGTTTCCAAGGTTTAGGGTTTAGGGGTTTATTAGGTTTAGGGTGAGTTAGGTTTAGGTTTTAGGTTGGAGGGTTTAGGAGTTTAGGTTTAGGGTTTAGGGTTTATGAGTTTAAGTTTGAGGTTTAGGGTTTAGGGTTTAGGTTTAGTTTAGGGTTTCAAGGGTTTTAGAGTTTAAGGAGTTTAGGTTTAAGTTTTAGGAGTTTAAGGTTTAGTTTTGGTTTAGGTTGGGGTTTAAATTTAGGGTTTAGGAGTTTAGGTTTAGGTTTAGTTTAGGATTCAGGTAGGTTGGGTTTAGGTTTCAGTTTAGGGTTTAGGGTTTGGACAGTTTAGGTTGAGGGATTTGAGGTTTAGGGTTTAGGGTTTAGGAGTTTAGGGTTTAGGGTTTTTAGGGTTTGGGTTTAGGGTTTAGGGTTTAGGGTTTAGGGTTTAGGTTTAGGAGTTTAGGGTTTAGGAGTTTTTGAGGTTGAGGTTTTAGTTTAGGTTTAGGGTTTAGGAGTTTAGGGTTTAGGGTTTAGGGTTTAGGGTTTAGGTTAGGGTTTAGGGTTTAGGAGGGTTTAGTTTTTAGGTTTAGGGTTTAGGGTTTGGGGTTTTAGGTTTAGGTTTGGGGTTTAGGTTTAGTTTAGGGTTTTTAGGGTTTTTAGTTTCGGGTTTAGGGTTTAGAGTTTAGGGTTTAGTTTAGGTTTAGGGTTTAGGGTTTAGGAGTTTGAGTTTAGGGTTTAGTTTCTGGGTTTAGGGTTTTAGGGTTTAGGAGTTTAGTTTAGGTTTAGGTTTAGGAGGTTTAGAGTTTAGGGTTAGGGTTTTAGGTTAGAGGTTTCAGGTTTAAGTTTAGAGTTTAGGGAGTTTAGGGTTTAGGTTTCGTTTAGGGTTTTAGGGTTTAGGTTTAGGGTTGGTTAAGTTTAGGGTTTAGGAGTTTAGGGTTTAGGGTTTAGGGTTTTAGGGTTTAGGAGTTTAGGGTTTAGGGTTTGGGGTTTTTAGGAGTTTAGGGTTTTTAGGGTTGAGGTTTAGGTTTAGTAAGGGTTAGGAGGGTTTAGGGTTTAGGTTTAGGGTTTAGGAGTTTAGGAGTTTGGGGTTTAGGGTTTAGGAAGGGTTTAGGGTTTAGGCAATACGTAACTTAGGTTTAGGAGTTTAGGGTTTAAGGTTTAAGGTTTGAGTTTAGGATTTTAGGTTTTGGTTTAGGGTTTGAGTTTCAGGGTTTAGGAGGTTTTTGAGGTTTAGGAGTTTGGGTTTGGGTTTAGGGTTTAGGAGTTTAGGGTTTAGGGTTTAGGGTTTGAGGTTTCGAGTTTAGGGTTTTTAGGGTTTAGGGTTCAGGGTTTAGGGTTTTTAGGGTTTAGGGTTTAGGAGTTTTCGAGTTTCCCAGGTTTAGGTTTGGGGTTTCTGAGGTTTAGGAGTTTAGGGTTTAGGGTTTGAGTTTAGGGTTTAGGGTTTTAGAGTTTAAGGTTTAGGGTTTAGGTTTAGGGTTTAAGGTTTTAGTTTGAGGTTAGGGTTGCAGGTTTAGGGTTTAGGAGTTTAGGAGTTTGGGTTTAGGATTGGGGTTTAGGGTTTAGTGTTTATGGTTTAGGTTTTAGGTTTTAGGGTTTAGGTTTAGGAGTTTAAGGGTTTAGGGTTTGGGAGTTTAGGTTTAGGGTTTAGGTTTAGGGTTTGGGGTTTAGGGTTTAGGAGTTTTTGGGGTTTAGGGTTTAGGGTTTAGGGTTTAGGGATAAGGGTTTAGGGTTTTAGGAGTTTAGGGTTTAGGGTTTAGGAGTTTAGGGATTTCAAGGTTTAGGAGTTTAGGAGTTTGGGTTTAAGGTTTTAGGGTTTGGTTTAGGAGTTTAGGTTTCAGTTTAGGTTTCAGGTTTCAGGTTTCAGTTTAGGGTTTAGGAGTTTAGTTTGCAGGATTTAGGTTTAGGGTTTCAGTTTAGGTTGAGTTTGAGACTTAGGGTTTAGGGTTTAGTTTTAGGAGTTTAGGGTTTTAGGGTTTCGAGTTTAGGGTTTGAGTTGTGTAGTTAAAGGTTAGGGTTTATAGTTTCTGGGTTGAGTTTAGTGTTTAGTGTTTAGGGTTTTGGGTTTAGGGTTTAGGGTTTAGGGTTTAGGGTTTAGGGTTTAGGGTTTAGGAGTTTAGGAGTTTAGGGGTTTAGGGTTTAGGAGTTTGAGAGGGTTTGAGGTTTTAGAGTTTAGGAGTTTAGGGTTTAGGAGTTTAGGGTTTAGGGTTTTTAGGAGTTTGGGTTTAGGGTTTAGGAGTTTAGGGGTTTTAGGGTTTGGGGTTTTAGGAGTTTAAGGTTTAAGTTTAGGTTTAGGTTTGGGTTTTAGGAGTTTAGGTTTGAGTTTAGGAGTTTAGGGATTTCAGGGTTTTAGGGTTTGGAGTTTAGGGTTTGAGTTTAGGGTTTCAGGAGTTTAGGGTTTAAGGTTTAGGGTTTAGGGTTTAGAGTTTAGGTTTAGGGTTTTAGGTTGAGTTTAAGGTTTAGGGTTTGGGTTTGAGGTTTAGGGTTTTGGGTTTAGGTTTAGGGTTTAGGAGTTTAGGGTTTAGGTTTAGGGTTTAGAACTTAGGGGTTTAAGGTTTAGGGTTTAAGTTTAAGTTTAAGTTTGAGTTTAAGGTTTAGGGTTTAGGAGTTTAGGAGTTTAGGGTTTAGGGTTTGGTTTTAGGAGTTTAGGTTTAGGGTTTAGGAGTTTAGGGTTTAGGTTTAGGTTTAGGAGTTTAGGGTTTAGGGTTTAGGGTTTAGGGTTTGGGATTTAGGGTTTAGGGTTTAGGGTTTTAGGTTTAGGTTTGGGTTAGGTTCTGAGGTTTAGGAGTTTGAGTTTAGAGTTTAAGTTTAAGTTTAAGGTTTAGGAGTTTAGGAGTTTAGGGTTTTAGGGTTTAGGGTTTAGGAGTTTAGGAGTTTAGGGTTTAAGGTTTAGGTTTTTAGGGTTTAGGAGTTTAGGAGTTTAGGGTTTAGGGTTTAGGGTTTTAGGGTTTAGGGTTTTAGGAGTTTAGGAGTTTAGGGTTTAGGGTTTAGGGTTTGGAGTTTTAGGGTTTTTAGGAGTTTAGGGTTTAGGAGGTTTAGGGTTTAAGTTGGAGTTTAGGGTTTAGGGTTTAGGGTTTAGGGTTTAGGGTTTAGGAGTTTAGGGTTTTTAGGAGTTTAGGGTTTTAGAAGTTTAGGAGTTTAGGAGTTTTGGTTGTTGGGTTCAGGATTACAGGTTCAAGTTACAGGTTGTTCAGGTTCAGGTTCTCAAGGTGATAGTTCCGCTTTGGGGTTGAGGTGTTCTTGGTTCTTGGGTTGGGGTTAGGGTTTTAGGTTTGAGTTTAGGAGTTTAGGGTTTAGGAGTTTAGAGTTTAGGGTTTTGGGTTTAAGGGTTTAGGGTTTAGGGTTTAGGGTTTAGGAGGTTTAGGGACTAGGAGTTTAGGGTTTAGGAGTTTTAGGGTTTTGGGGTTTAGGATTAGGTTTGGGTTTAGGGTTTAGGGTTTAGGAGTTTAGGGTTTAGGAGTTTAGGGTTAGGTTTTAGGGTTTAGGGTTTAGGGTTTAGGGTTTAGGGTTTAGGGTTTAGGTTTAGGGTTTAGGGTTTAGGTTTAGGGTTTTTAGGGTTTAGAGTTAGGTTTAGGGTTTAGGGTTTAGGGTTTTAAGGTTTTAGGTTTAGGGTTTAGGGTTTAATTTTAGGAGTTTAGGGTTTAGGGAATTTAGGTTTAGGGTTTGAGTTTAAGGTTTAGGGTTTAGGGTTTAGGGTTTAGGGTTTAGGGTTTAGGGTTTAGGGTTTCAGGTTCTAGGTTTAGGGTTTAGGAGTTAGGTTTTCAGTTTAGGGTTTAGGGTTGAGTTTTAGGGTTTAGGGTTTAGGGTTTAGGAGTTTAAGGTTTAGGGTTTAAGGTTTAGTTTAGGAGTTTAGGGTTTAGGTTTAGAGGTTTAGAGGTTTAGGAGTTTAGGGTTTAGGGTTTAGGAGTTTAGGAGTTAGGGTTTAGGAGTTTAGGAGTTTAGGAGTTTAGGGTTTAGGGTTTTCAGGTTTAAGTTTAGGAGTTTAGGGTTTAGGAGTTTAGGGTTTAGCAGGATTTGGGTTTTAAGGGTTTCAGGTTTAGGAGTTTAGGAGTTTAGGTTAGGAGTTTAGGAGTTTGGGTTTGGAGTTTAGAGTTTAGGTTTTAAGGTTGGGGTTTGGAAGGTTTAGGTTTAGGAGTTTAGGTTTAGGGTTTGGTTTAGGGTTTTTGGGGTTTTTAGGAAGGTTTTGGTTTAGAGTTTAGGAGTTTAGGTTTCAAGGTTTAGGTTTTGAGTTTTAGGGTTTAGGTTTAGGTTTAGGGTTTAGGAGTTTAGGTTAGGTTTAGGAGTTTAGGGTTTGGGGTTTAGGGTTTAGGGTTTAGGGTAAGTGTGTGGGGTTTAGGAGTTTAGAGTTTAAGGTTTAGGGTTTAGGAGTTTAGGGTTT
>JASUUJ010000172.1:0-82500 GCA_030449895.1 Citrus mangshanensis | reverse complement strand
CTCCTATTGATGTTATCCGCAAATTCTTTGTGGCTCTTGGCTTGAAAGGAACTGTTGACATTTCATTATTGGATCCTCGGCACATCCTCATCCAACTGCACCTAGAAGAGGATTATACGAGAATTTGGCTCCGCCAATCGTGGTTTATTGATGGCCGAGCTATGAGGGTGTTCAAATGGTCCACCACTTTTCACAGTTCGGAAGAGTCGCCGATTGTTCCGGTTTGGGTCTCTTTGCCGTTTTTACCTGTCCACTACATGAGATGCAAAGAGGCTCTGTATTCGATTGCTGCTGCCATCGGGAAACCGCTTCGGATCGATCATGCCACCGCCGCCGTCAGCAGGCCTACTGTTGCCAGAGTTCTCATTGAGTATGACATTTCGAGGCCTTTATTGAAGCGGTTATGGATCGGGGAGAAAGACACCGGGTTTTGGCAGTATATCATCTTTGAAAAAGTGCCTCGGTATTGTGCTACCTGCAAGCACGTGGGCCACTCCGATGACACCTGCTACATCAACAAACCCGAGCATGGAAAATGCACCGTGTCGGCCTGGGCCGCCAATCATGTTCCGGATGGAGAGAGTAACAAGTTAAAGGCACCTGTGAAGACACAGTACGTTCAGAAAGCCGATAACAGAAACCAGAATGCAGCAACAACAGAAGCGGCAACAGTTGTTCCTCCGGTTGTTTCTACTGTTCCTACCACCACAGCAGACACCAGTGAAGCACCACATGAAGTTCCTACTGCTGCAGTGACCCCAGTTATCATTTCTGATCCTCCCGCTGTTGCGGACATACCTCCTCCGGCCATAGTCACCTGGGCCAGATGTGGCCTCTCCCGAGCCCACGTGCTGACTCTGCTCGCCATATCAGCCGATTCTACGGTCACTACTCCTACACCACTTGCAACCCTTGTGCCACTGAGCGGTGATCATGCCGCTCGTGTGGGAATTACAGCCGGTGACCTTATTTATCGTGCGACTCCTGCTTGGGATCCTTATCGCCACCAGGGGCGATTTTACCGCAGCTCATCTTGGCAGACTGTCAGTTCTTGTGATACTTTTCCAGATATTCCGACTACAGATGTCTTGGCAATCCAATGTGCTCCACATGATGCTGCGCCGATATGCACTCTCAATACCGAATCCACTGATGTCCCTGAGGTATCTCCTGCACCCAACACTTCAAAAGATAGAATTGGAACGAGCCATCGGATCGAGGATTACAGCAACTCCAGTGATGACGTTCCTGTTGATGTCCGTATAGGCATTTCAGACTCAGAGATTATGGAAGAGACAGTCATCGCGAAATTGGGCGGGCAAAGAATTGTCACTTCTACGGAGGGTTTTACTGAAGTCACTCCTCGGAAGGGCTTCAAGATGAACCGCAGACGCCGCCGATATTGATTTTATATTTTCATTGTACTTTGTTTTTTGTCTGTTTGTTGTTTTCATTTTGCTCTGGAGGTTTGGTTCATGTCCCCATTCAGTATTTGTATTTTGATTTTTGTTTTATCTACTGGTAGGGGTCCCGCCTAACCCCCCACCTCCGGGTGGTTTTCAATAAAAAAAAAAAACCCTAAAAACCCTAAACCCTAAACCCTAAACCCTAAACCCTAAACCCCTAAACCCTAAACCCGAACCCCAAACCCTAAACCCGAACCCCAAACCCTAAACCCTAAACCCTAAACCCGAAACCCGAAACCCGAACCCCGAACCCCGAACCCCCGAACCCCGAACCCCGAACCCCGAACCCCGAACCCCGAACCCCCGAACCCCCGAACCCCCGAACCCCAAACCCGAAACCCGAAACCCTTAACCCTAAACCCTAAACCCTAAACCCTAAGGCTATAGCCCACCCATTTTTTGGGCATTTTGACGAATGACGGACCTTCTGGCTTATTTTTAAGGCGCGGACTATTTTTTACACGGAGGGCGCTGCAGTCTCGCCCCATTCCGAGTCCGGCGGACGAACTTGGCCAGCCCTCCCCAAGGCTATAGCCCACCCGCTGGGATTTTTGGGGACGGGACCTTCGGCGCTTATTTTTAGGCGTGGCTATGCCCTGCCTATTTTTGTACACGGAGGGCGCCGCAAAGTCTCGCCCATTCCGAGTCCGGCGGACGACAGCCCCTCCCCAAGCGCTATAGCCCACCCGCTGGGGCATTTTTGACGAACTTGGGGACGGGACCTTCGGCGCTTTTTTTGTGCTCATGCCTATTTTTGGTACACGGAGGGCGCCACAAAGTCTCGCCCTGCTCCGAGTCCGCGGACGATTTGGCCAGCTCCTCCCCCAAGGCTATAGCCCACCCGCTTTTTTTGGACGAACTTGGGACGGACCTTCAGGCGCTTATTTTTGGGCAGCTGTGCGGCCTATTTTTGTACACGGAGGGCGCTCGCAAAGTCTCGCCCTGCTCCGAGTCCGCGGACGAACGTGGCCAGCCCTCCACCTGGCTATAGCCCACCCGCTGGGCATTTTTGGGCGGACGGTTGGGGACGGACCTTCAAGCTCAAGGCCTATTTTTGGCACACGGAGGGCGCGCAGTCTCGCCTGCCTCCGAGTCCGGCGGACGAACGCGGCCAGCCCCTCCCTAAGGCTATAGCCCACCCGCTGGGCATTTTGCGGACGAAGTTGGGACGGGACATTCGGGGCTTATTTTTCGTGCGGCTGTGCCCGCTGCCTATTTTGGGACACGGAGGGCGCTGCAGTCTCGCCCTGCTCCGAGTCCGCGACGAACTGGCCAGCCCTCCCCCAAAGGCTATAGCCCACCCGCTGGGCATTTTTTCTGGACGAACTTGGGGACGGACCTTCGGCGCTTATTTTTGACGCGGCTGTGCCCAAGGCCTATTTTTGGCACACAGAGGGCGCTGCAAAGTCTCGCCCTGCTCCGAGTCCGGCGGACGAACTTGGCCAGCCACTCCCGAGGCTATAGCCCACCCGCTTGGGCATTTTTTGGCGGACGAACTTGGGGACGGACCTTCGGGCTCTTATTTTTGGGTGCGCTGTGCTCGCGGCCTATTTTTGGCACACGGAGGGCACTCGCAAAGTCTCGCCCCATTCCGAGTCCGCGGACGAACCCGCCAGCCCTCCCCAAGGCTATAGCCCACCCGCTTGGGCATTTTATGACGAACTTGGGGACGGGACCTCGGGCGCTTGTTTTGGCGCGCTGTGCCAGCAGCCTAGTTTTTGCACACGGAGGGCGCCGCAAAGTCTCGCCCATTCCGAGTCCGGCGGACAAACTTGGCCAGCCCCTCCCCAAGGCTATAGCCCACCCGCTTTTTTGGGCATTTTTGGACGATTTAACTTGGGGATGGGACCTTCGGCGCTTATTTTTAGGCGTGGCTGTGCCCGTGGGCCTATTTTAGGCACACGGAGGGTGCTCGCAAAGTCTCGCCCATTCCGAGTCCGGCGGATTTAACTTGGCCAGCCCTCCCCAAGGCTATAGCACACCCGCTGGGCATTTTTGCGGCGGACGAACTTGGGGATGGACCTTCGGCGCTTTATTTTGGGCGCAGCTGTGCCCTGCGTCTATTTTTGGTACACGGAGGGCGCCGCAAAGTCTCGCCTGCTCTGAGTCCGCGGACGAACTTGGCCAGCCCCACCCCCAAGGCTATAGCCCACCCGATTTTGGGCATTTTTGGCGGACGAACTTGGGGACGGGCTCTGGCGCTTATTTTTGGCGCGCCTGTGCCAAGGGCCTATTTTTGGCACACGGAGGGCGCTGCAGTCTCGCCTGCTCCGAGTCCGCGGACGAACTTGGCCAGCCCTCCCCCGAGGCTATAGCCCACCCGATTTTTGGGCATTTTTGCGGCGGAACTTGGGACGGGCCTTCGGCGCTTATTTTGGCGCGCCTGTGCCCGCGTCTATTTTTGGCACACGGAGGGCGCTCGCAGTCTCGCCTGCTCCGAGTCCGCGGACGAACTTGGCCAGCCCTCCCCGAGGCTATAGCCCACCCGCTGGGCATTTTTGGGCGGATTTAACTTGGGGACGGGTCCTTCGTGCGCTTATTTTTTGGCGTGGCTGTGCCCGTGGCCTATTTTAGGCACACGGAGGGTGCTCGCAAAGTCTCGCCCCATTCTGAGTCCGGCGGACGAACTTGGCCAGCCCCTCCCCCCAAGCCTATAGCCCACCCGTTTTTTGGGCATTTTTGCGGCGGAGAACTTGGGGATGGGACCTTCGTGCGCTTATTTTTAGGCGTGGCTGTGCCCGTGGCCTATTTTAGGCACACGGAGGGTGCTCGCAAAGTCTCGCCCCATTCCGTGTCCGGCGGACGAACTTGGCCAGCCCCTCCCCCCAAGGCTATAGACCACCCGTTTTTTGGGCATTTTTGCGGCGGACGAACTTGGGGACGGGACCTTCGGGCGCTTATTTTGGGCGCGGCTGTCGCCTATTTTTGGCACACGGAGGGCGCGCAAAGTCTCGCCTGCCTCCGAGTCCGCGACGAACGTGGCCAGCCCTCCCTAAGGCTATAGCCCACCCGCTGGGCATTTTTGCGGACGGGTTGGGGACGGACCTTCGGGGCTTATTTTTGACGCGGCTGTGCCTGCGCCTATTTTTGGCACACGGAGGGCGTGGAAGTCTTGCCTCGCCCGAGTCCGGCGGACGAACGTGGCACGCCTCCTAAGGCTATAGCCCACCCGCTGGGCATTTTTGCGCGGACGAACTTGGGACGGACCTTCGGCGCTTATTTTTGGGCACGGCTGTGCCCACGGCCTAGTTTAGGCACACGGAGGGTGCTCGCAAAGTCTCGCCCCATTCCGTGTCCGGCGGATTTGGCCAGCCCTCCCCCAAGGCTATAGACCACCCGCTTTTGGGCATTTTTGGACAAACTTGGGGACGGACCTTCGGCGCTTATTTTTGGGCGCGGCTGTCAAGGCCTATTTTTGGCACACGGAGGGCGCCAGAAGTCTCGCCTGCTCCGAGTCCGGCGGATTTAACGTGGCACGCCTCCCCTAAGGCTATAGCCCACCCTGGGCATTTTTGGCGGACGAACTTGGGACGGACCTTCGGGTGGTTATTTTGGGTACGGCTGTGCCCACGGCCTATTTTAGGCACACGAGGGTGCTCGCAGTCTCGCCCATTCCGTGTCCGGCGACGAACTTGGCCAGCCCCTCCCCAAGGCTATAGACCACCCGTTGGGCATTTTACATGGACTAACTTGGGACGGACCTTCGGTGCTTATTTTTGGGCGCTGTTGTGCCCAAGGCCTATTTTTGGCACACGGAGGGCGCCGCAGTGTCGCCTGCTCCGAGTCCGGCGATTTAACGGGCCAGCCCTCCCTATGCTATAGCCCACCTGTTCGGGCATTTTTGCGGCGGACGGTTGGGGACGGACTCGGGGCTTATTTTTGACGCGGCTGTGCCCTGCCTATTTTTGGCACACGGAGGGCACTCGCAAAGTCTCGCCCCATTCCGAGTCCGGGACGCCTCGCCAGCCCTCCCCCAAGGCTATAGCCCACCGCTTGGGCATTTTTGCGGACGGTTGGGGACGGACCTTCGGGGCTTATTTTGACGCGGCTGTGCCCATGCCTATTTTTGGCACACGGAGGGCACTCGCAAAGTCTCGCCCCATTCCGAGTCCGGCTGGATTTAACCTGCCAGCCCTCCCCAAGGCTATAGCCCACCCGCTGGGGCATTTTGGCGGACGAAGTTGGGGACGGGACCTTCGGGCGGTTATTTTTGGGTACGGCTGTGCCCACGGCCTATTTTAGGCACACGGAGGGTGCTCGCAAAGTCTCGCCCCATTCCGTGTCCGGCGGACGAACTTGGCCAGCCCCTCCCCCCAAGGCTATAGACCACCCGTTTTTTGGGCATTTTTGCGGCGGACGAACTTGGGGACGGGACCTTCGGGCGGTTATTTTTGGGTACGGCTGTGCCCACGGCCTATTTTAGGCACACGGAGGGTGCTCGCAAAGTCTCGCCCCATTCCGTGTCCGGCGGACGAACTTGGCCAGCCCCTCCCCCCAAGGCTATAGACCACCCGCTGGGCATTTTGCATGACGAACTTGGGGACGGGACCTTCGGCGCTTATTTTTGGGCGCTGTGCCCGCGGCCTATTTTTGGCACACGGAGGGCACTGCAGTCTCGCCTGCTCCGAGTCCGCGGACGAACGTGGCCAGCCCTCCCCTAAGGCTATAGCCCACCCGCTTGGGCATTTTTGAGGACGGTTGGGGACGGACCTTCGGGGCTTATTTTTGACGCGCTGTGCCGCGCCTATTTTTGGCACACGGAGGGCACTCGCAGTCTCGCCCCATTCCGAGTCCGCGGACGAACTTGGCCAGCCCTCCCCAAAGGCTATAGCCCACCCGCTGGGGCATTTTGCGGACGAACTTGGGGACGGGACCTTCGGCGCTTTATTTTTGACGCTGTGCCTGCGCTCTATTTTTGGCACACGGAGGGCGCTGCAGTCTCGCCCTGTTCCGAGTCCGCGGACGAACTTGGCCAGCCCTCCCCCGAGGCTATAGCCCACCCGCTGGGCATTTTTGCGGACGAACTTGGGGACGGGACCTTCGGGCTCTTATTTTGGGTGCGGCTGTGCCCGCGCCTATTTTTGGCGCACGGAGGGCACTCGCAGTCTCGTCCCATTCCGAGTCCGCGGATTTAACCTGGCCAGCCCTCCCCCAAGGCTATAGCCCACCCGCTTTTGGGCATTTTTGACGAACTTGGGGACGGACCTCGGGCGCTTGTTTTTGGGCGCGGCTGTGCCAGCAGCCTATTTTTGGCACACGGAGGACGCCGCAAAGTCTCGCCCATTCCGAGTCCGGCGGACGAATCTTGGCCAGCCCTCCCCCAAGGCTATAGCCCACCCGTTTTTTGGGCATTTTTGCGGCGGACGAACTTGGGGACGGGACCTTCGGGTGCTTATTTTTAGGTGAGGCTATGCCCGTGGCCTATTTTAGGCACACGGAGGGCACTCGCAAAGTCTCGTCCCAGTCCGAGTCCGGGACGACCTGCCAGCCCTCCCCAAGGCTATAGCCCACCCGCTGGGCATTTTTACGGCGGACGAAGTTGGGGACGGGACCTTCGGGGGATTATTTTTGGGCGCGGCTGTCCCCGCGGCCTATTTTTGGCACACGGAGGGCGCTCGCAAAGTCTCGCCCCGTTCCGAGTCTGGCGGACGAACGTGGCCAGCCCTTCCCCATAAGGCTATAGCCCACCCGTTTTTTGGGCATTTTTGCGGCGGACGAAGTTGGGGACGGGACCTTCGGGGGCTTGTTTTTGGGCGCGGCTGTGCCCGCAGCCTATTTTTGGCACACGGAAGGTGCTCGCAAAGACTCGTCCCATTCCGAGTCCGGCGGACGAACGTGGCCAGCCCCTCCCCCTAAGGCTATAGCCCACCCGTTTTTTGGGCATTTTTGCGGCGGACGAACTTGGGGACGGGACCTTCGGGCGCTTGTTTTTGGGCGCGGCTGTGCCAGCAGCCTATTTTTGGCACACGGAGGGCGCTCGCAAAGTCTCGCCCCATTCCGAGTCCGGCGGACGAACTTGGCCAGCCCCTCCCCCCAAGGCTATAGCCCACCCGTTTTTTGGGCATTTTTGCGGCGGACGAACTTGGGGACGGGACCTTCGGGCGCTTATTTTTAGGTGTGGCTATGCCCGTGGCCTATTTTAGGCACACGGAGGGCACTCGCAAAGTCTCGTCCCAGTCCGAGTCCGGCGGACGAACCTGGCCAGCCCCTCCCCCCAAGGCTATAGCCCACCCGTTTTTTGGGCATTTTTACGGCGGACGAAGTTGGGGACGGGACCTTCGGGGGATTATTTTTGGGCGCGGCTGTGCCCGCGGCCTATTTTTGGCACACGGAGGGCGCTCGCAAAGTCTCGCCCCGTTCCGAGTCTGGCGGACGAACGTGGCCAGCCCTTCCCCATAAGGCTATAGCCCACCCGTTTTTTGGGCATTTTTGCGGCGGACGAAGTTGGGGACGGGACCTTTGGGGGCTTATTTTTGGGCGCGGCTGTGCCCGCGGCCTATTTTTGGCAAACGGAGGGCGCTCGCAGAGTCTCGCCCCGTTCCGAGTCCGGCGGACGAACTTGGCCAGCCCCTCCCCCCGAGGCTATAGCCCACCCGTTTTTTGGGCATTTTTGCGGCGGACGAACTTGGGGACGGGACCTTCGGGCGCTTATTTTTAGGCGTGGCTGTGCCCGTGGCCTATTTTAGGCACACGGAGGGTGCTCGCAAAGTCTCGCCCCATTCTGAGTCCGGCGGACGAACTTGGCCAGCCCCTCCCCCCAAGGCTATAGCCCACCCGATTTTTGGGCATTTAACTTGGGGACGGACCTTCGGGCACTTATTTTTGGGTGCGGCTGTGCCTGCGGCTATTTTTGGCACACGGAGGGCGCCGCAGTCTCGCCTGCTCCGAGTCCGCGGACGAACTTGGCCAGCCCTCCCCGAGGCTATAGCCCACCCGCTTTTTTGGGCATTTTTTGGGCGGACGAACTTGGGGACGGGACCTTCGGGCGCTTATTTTTGGGTACGGCTGTGCCCCCCGTCCTGTTTTTGGCTCATGGAGGGCGCCGCAAAGTCTCGCCCCATTCCGAGTCCGGCGGATTTGCTGGCCAGCCCTCCCCAAGGCTATAGCCCACCCGCTTTTGGGCATTTTATGTGGACGAAGTTGGGGACGGGACCTTCGGGGGCTTATTTTTGGACGCGGCTGTGCCCGCGGCCTATTTTTGGCACACGGAGGGCGCTCGTAAAGTCTCGCCCCGTTCCGAGTCCGGCGGACGAACGTGGCACGCCCCTCCCCCTAAGGCTATAGCCCACCCGTTTTTTGGGCATTTTTGCGGCGGACGAACTTGGGGACGGGACCTTCGGGCGCTTATTTTTGGGTGCAGCTATGCACGCGGCCTATTTTTGGCACAGGGAGGGCGCTCGCAAAGTCTCGCCCCATTCCGAGTCCGGCGGACGAACTTGGCCAGCCCCTCCCCCCAAGGCTATAGCCCACCCGTTTTTTGGGCATTTTTGCGGCGGACGAACTTGGAGACGGGACCTTAGGGCGCTTATTTTTGGTGCAGCTATGCACGCGGCCTATTTTTGGCACAGGGAGGGCGCTGCAAAGTCTCGCCCCATTCCGAGTCCGCGGCGATAACTTGGCCAGCCCTCTCCCCCAAGGCTATAGCCCACCCGTTTTTTGGGCATTTTTGCGGCGGACGAACTTGGAGACGGGACCTTTGGGCACTTATTTTTGGGCGCAGCTGTGCCCACGGCCTATTTTTGGCACACGGAGGGCGCTCACAAAGTCTCGCCCCATTCCGAGTCCGCGACGATTTAACTTGGCCAGCCCTCCCCAAGGCTATAGCCCACCCGTTTTTTGGGCCTTTTTGCGGCGGACGAACTTGGGGACGGGACCTTCGGGCGCTTATTTTTGGGCGCGGCTGTGCCCGCGTCTTATTTTTGGCACACATATGGCGCTCGTAAAGTCTCGCCCCGTTCCGAGCCCGGCGGACGAACTTGGACAGCCCCTCCCCCCGAGGCTATAGCCCACCCGTTTTTTGCGCATTTTTGCGGCGGACGAACTTGGGGACGGGACCGTCGGGCTCTTATTCTTGGGCACGGCTGTGCCCGCGGCCTATTTTTGGCACACGGAGAGCACTCGCAAAGTATCGTCCCATTCCGAGTCCGGCGGACGAACTTGGCCAGCCCCTCCCCCCGAGGCTATAGCCCACCCGTTTTTTGCGCATTTTTGCGGCAGACGAACTTGGGGACGGGACCTTCGGGCGCTTATTTTTGGGCGCGGCTGTGCCCGCGACCTATTTTTGGCACACATATGGCGCTCGCAAAGTCTCGCCCCATTCCGAGCCCGGCGGACGAACTTGGCCGGCCCCTCCCCCCGAGGCTATAGGCCACCCGTTTTTTGCGCATTTTTGCGGCGGACGAACTTGGGGACGGTACCGTCGGGCTCTTATTCTTGGGCACGGCTGTGCCCGTGGCCTATTTTTGGCACACGGAGGGCACTCGCAAAGTCTCGTCCCATTCCGAGTCCGGCGGACGAACCTGGCCAGCCCCTCCCCCCAAGGCTATAGCCCACCCGTTTTTTGGGCATTTTTGCGGCGGACGAACATGGGGACGGGACCTTCGGGTACAGCCTTGCCCGCAGCCTATTTTTGGTACATGGAGGGCGCTTACAAAGTCTCGCCCCATTCCGAGTCCGGCGGACGAACTTGGCCAGCCCCGCCCCCCAAGGCTATAGCCCACCTGTTTTTTGGGCATTTTTGCGGCGGACGAACTTGGGGACGGGACCTTCGGGCGCTTATTTTTGGGCGCGGCTGTGCCAGCAGCCTATTTTTGGCACACGGAGGGCGTTCGCAAAGTCTCACCCCATTCCGAGTCCGGCGGACGAACTTGGCCAGCCCCTCCCCCCAAGGCTATAGCCCACCCGTTTTTTGGGCATTTTTGCGGCGGACGAACTTGGAGACGGGACCTTCGGGCGCTTAATTTTGGACGCGGCTGTGTCTGTAGCCTATTTTTGGCACACGGAAGGTGCTCGCAAAGACACTTCCCATTCCGAGTCCGGCGGACGAACGTGGCCAGCCCCTCCCCCTAAGGCTATAGCCCACCCGTTTTTTGGGCATTTTTGCGGCGGACGAAGTTGGGGACGGGATCTTCGGGGCCTTATTTTTGGGCGCGGCTGTGCCCGCGGCCTATTTTTGCTACATGGAGGGCACTCGCAGTCTCGCCTGCTCCGAGTCCGCGGACGAATTTGGCCAGCCCCTCCCCAAGGCTATAGCCCACCCGCTTTTGGCCATTTTTGCGGACGAACTTGGGGACGGGACCTTCGGCGCTTATTTTTGGGCGGTGTGCTCGCCCTTTTTTTGGCTCACGGAGGGCGCTCGCAGTCTCACTCCCATTCCGAGTCCGCGGACGAACTTGGCCAGCCCCTCCCCCCAAGGCTATAGCCCACCCGTTTTTTGGGCATTTTTGCGGCGGACGAACTTGGGGACGGGACCTTCGGGCGCTTATTTTTGGGTGTAGCTGTGCCCACGGCCTATTTTTGGTACATGGAGGGCGTTCGCAAAGTCTTGTCCCATTCCGAGTCCGGCGGACGAACTTGGCCGGCCCCTCCCCCCGAGGCTATAGCCCACCCGTTTTTTGGGCATTTTTGCGGCGGACGAACTTGGGGACGGGACCTTCGGGCGCTTATTTTTGGGCGCGGCTGTGCCCGCGGCCTATTTTTGGCACACATATGGCACTCGCAAAGTCTCGCCCCGTTCCGAGCCCGGCGGACGAACTTGGCCAGCCCCTCCCCCCGAGGCTATAGCCCACCCGTTTTTTGGGCATTTTTGCGGCGGACGAACTTGGGGACGGGACCTTCGGGCTCTTATTTTTGGGTGCGGCTGTGCCCGCGGCCTATTTTTGGCACACGGAGGGCACTCGCAAAGTCTCGTCCCATTCCGAGTCCGGCGGACGAACCTGGCCAGCCCCTCCCCCCAAGGCTATAGCCCACCCGTTTTTTGGGCATTTTTGCGGCGGACTAACATGGGGATGGGACCTTCGGGTACAGCCTAGCCCGCAGCCTATTTTTGGTACACGGAGGGCACTTACAAAGTCTCGCCCCATTCCGAGCCCGGCGGACGAACTTGGCCAGCCCCTCCCCCCAAGGCTATAGCCCACCCGTTTTTTGGGCATTTTTGCGGCGGACGAACTTGGGGACGGGACCTTCGGGCGCTTGTTTTTGGGCGCGGCTGTGCCAGCAGCCTATTTTTGGCACACGGAGGGCGTTCGCAAAGTCTCACCCCATTCCGAGTCCGGCGGATGAACTTGGCCAGCCCCTCCCCCCAAGGATATAGCCCACCCGTTTTTTGGGCATTTTTGCGGCTGACTAACATGGGGATGGGACCTTCGGGCGCTTATTTTTGGGCGCGGGTGTGCTCGCGTCCTATTTTTGGCTCACGGAGGGCGCTCGCAAAGTCTCACCCCATTCCGAGTCCGGCGGACGAACTTGGCCAGCCCCTCCCCCCAAGGCTATAGCACACCCGTTTTTTGGGCATTTTTGCGGCGGACGAACTTGGAGACGGGACCGTCGGGAGCTTAATTTTGGACGCGTCTGTGTCCGCAGCCTATTTTTGGCACACGGAAGGTGCTCGCAAAGACTCTTCCCATTCCGAGTCCGGCGGACGAACATCGCCAGCCCCTCCCCCTAAGGCTATAGCCCACCCATTTTTTGGGCATTTTTGCGGCGGACGAAGTTGGGGACGGGACCTTCGGGGCCTTATTTTTGGGCGCGGCTGTGCCCACGTCCTATTTTTGGTACATGGAGGGCACTCACAAAGTCTCGCCCCGTTCCGAGTCCGGCGGACGAACTTGGCCAGCCCCTCCCCCCAAGGCTATAGCCCACCCGTTTTTTGGCCATTTTTGCTGCGGACGAACTTTGGGACGGGACCTTCGGGCGCTTATTTTTGGGCGCGGCTGTGCCCGCGTCCTATTTTTGGCTCACGGAGGGCGCTCGCAAAGTCTCGCCCCATTCCGAGTCCGGCGGACGAACTTGGCCAGCCCCTCCCCCCAAGGCTATAGCCCACCCGTTTTTTGGCCATTTTTGCGGCGGACGAACTTGGGGACGGGACCTTCGGGCGCTTATTTTTGGGCGCAGCTGTGCCCACGGCCTATTTTTGGCACATGGAGGGCGCTCGCAAAGTCTCGTCCCATTCCGAGTCCGGCGGACGAACTTGGCCAGCCCCTCCCCCCAAGGCTATAGCCCACCCGTTTTTTGGGCATTTTTGCGGCGGACGAACTTGGGGACGGGAACTTCGGGCACTTATTTTTTGGCACGGCTGTGGCCGTGGCCTATATTTGGCACACAGAGGGCGCTCACAAAGTCTCGCCCAATTCCGAGTCCGGCGGACGAACTTGGCCAGCCCCTCCCCCCAAGGCTATAGCCCACCCGTTTTTTGGGCATTTTTGCGGCGGACCAACTTGGGGACGGGACCTTCGGGCGCTTATTTTTGGGAGCAGCTGTGCATGCGGCCTATTTTTGGCACACGGAGGGCGCTCACAAAGTCTCGCCCCGTTCCGAGTCCGGCGGACGAACTTGGGGACGGGACCGTTGGGCTCTTATTTTTGGGTACGGCTTTGCCAGTGGCCTATTTTTGGCACACAGAGGGCACTCGCAAAGTCTCGTCCCATTCCGAGTCCGGCGGACGAACTTGGCCAGCCCCTCCCCCCAAGGCTATAGCCCACCCGTTTTTTGGGCATTTTTGCGGCGGACGAACTTGGGGACGGGACCTTCGGGCGCTTATTTTTGGGCGCAGCTGCGCCCACGTCCTATTTTTGGCACACGGAGGGTGCTCGCAAAGTCTCGCCCCATTCCGAGTCCGGCGGACGAACTTGGCCAGCCCCTCCCCCCAAGGCTATAGCCCACCCGTTTTTTGGGCATTTTTGCGGCGGACGAACTTGGGGACGGGACCTTCGGGCGCTTATTTTTAGGCGCAGCTGTGCACGCGGCCTATTTTTGGCACACGGAGGGCGCTCACAAAGTCTCGCCCCGTTCCGAGTCCGGCGGACGAACTTGGCCAGCCCCTCCCCCCGAGGCTATAGCCCAGCCGTTTTTTGCGCATTTTTGCGGCGGACGAACTTGGGGACGGGACCGTTGGGCTCTTATTTTTGGGTACGGCTGTGCCCGTGGCCTATTTTTGGCACACGGAGGGCACTCGCAAAGTCTCGTCCCATTCCGAGTCCGGCGGACGAACCTGGCCAGCCCCTCCCCCCAAGGCTATAGCCCACCCGTTTTTTGGGCATTTTTGCGGCGGACGAACTTGGGGACGGGACCTTCGGGCACTTATTTTTGGGCGCGGCTGTGCCCGCGGCCTATTTTTGGGTCACGGAGGGCGCTCGCAAAGTCTCGCCCCGTTCCGAGTCCGGCGGACGAACTTGGCCAGTCCCTCCCCCTGAGGCTATAGCCCACCCGTTTTTTGGGCATTTTGGCGGCGGACGAACTTGGGGACGGGGCCTTCGGGCGCTTATTTTTGGCACACGTAGGGCACTCGCAAAGTCTCGCCCCGTTCCGAGCCCGGCGGACGAACTTGGCCTCGCCCTGCCCCCAAGGCTATAGCCCACCCGTTTTTTGGGTATTTTTGCGGCGGACGAACGTGGGGAATGGACCTTCGGGCGCTTATTTTTGGGCGCAGCTGTGCCCACGGCCTATTTTTGGCACACGGAGGGCGCTCGCAAAGTCTCGCCCCGTTCCGAGTCCGGCGGACGAACTTGGCCAGTCCCTCCCCCTGAGGCTATAGCCCACCCGTTTTTTGGGCATTTTGGCGGCGGACGAACTTGGGGACGGGACCTTCGGGCGCTTATTTTTGGCACACGTAGGGCGCTCGCAAAGTCTCGCCCCGTTCCGAGCCCGGCGGACGAACTTGGCCAGCCCCTCCCCCCAAGGCTATAGCCCACCCGTTTTTTGGGTATTTTTGTGGCGGACGAACTTGGGGACGGGACCTTCGGGCGCTTATTTTTTGGGCGCAGCTGTGCCCACGGCCTATTTTTGGAACACGGAGGGTGCTCGCAAAGTCTCGCCCCATTCCGAGTCCGGCGGACGAACTTGGCCAGCCCCTCCCCCCAAGGCTATAGCCCACCCGTTTTTTGGGCATTTTTGCGGCGGACGAACTTGGGGACGCGAACTTCGGGCACTTATTTTTTGGCGCGGCTGTGGCCGCGGCCTAATTTTGGCACACAGAGGGCGATCGCAAAGTCTCGCCCCGTTCCGAGTCCGGCGGAAGAACTTGGCCAGCCCCTCCCCCCGAGGCTATAGCCCACCAGTTTTTTGCGCATTTTTGCGGCGGACGAACTTGGGGACGGGACCGTCGGGCTCATATTTTTTGGTACGGCTGTGCCCACGGCCTATTTTTGGTACATGAAGGGCACTCGCAAAGTCTCGTCCCATTCCGAGTCCGGCGGACGAACCTGGCCAGCCCCTACCCCCAAGGCTATAGCCCACCCATTTTTTGGCCATTTTTGCCGCGAACGAACTTGGGGACGGGACCTTCGGGTGCTTATTTTTGGGCGCGGCTGTGCATGCGGCATATTCTTGGCACACGGAGGGCGCTCGCAAAGTCTCACCCCGTTCCGAGTCCGGCGGACGAACTTGGCCAGCCCCTCCCCCCAAGGCTATAGCCCACCCGTTTTTTGGGCATTTTTGCGGGGGACGAACTTGGGGACGGGACCTTCGGGCGCTTATTTTTGGGTGCGGCTGTGCACGCGGCCTATTTTTGGCACACGGAGGGCGCTCACAAAGTCTCGCCCCGTTCCGAGTCCGGCGGACGAACTTGGCCAGCCCCTCCCCCCGAGGCTATAGCCCACCCGTTTTTTGGGCATTTTTGCAGCGGACGAACTTGAGGAGGGGACCTTCGGGCACTTATTTTTGGGCGCGGCTGTGCCCGCGGCCTATTTTTGGCACACGGAGGGCGCTCGCAAAGTCTCGCCCCGTTCCGAGTCCGGCGGACGAACTTGGCCAGTCCCTCCCCCTGAGGCTATAGCCCACCCGTTTTTTGCGCATTTTTGCGGCGGACGAACTTGGGGACGGGACCGTCGGGCTCATATTTTTTGGTACGGCTGTGCCCACGGCCTATTTTTGGTACATGAAGGGCACTCGCAAAGTCTCGTCCCATTCCGAGTCCGGCGGACGAACCTGGCCAGCCCCTACCCCCAAGGCTATAGCCCACCCATTTTTTGGCCATTTTTGCCGCGAACGAACTTGGGGACGGGACCTTCGGGTGCTTATTTTTGGGCGCGGCTGTGCATGCGGCATATTCTTGGCACACGGAGGGCGCTCGCAAAGTCTCACCCCGTTCCGAGTCCGCGGAACTTGGCCAGCCCCTCCCCCAAGGCTATAGCCCACCCGTTTTTTGGGCATTTTTGCGGGGGACGAACTTGGGGACGGGACCTTCGGGCGCTTATTTTTGGGTGCGGGTGGGGCCGCGGGGGATGTTTGGCACACGGGGGGCGGTCCCTGGGTCTCGCCCCGTTCCGAGTCCGGCGGACGAATTTGGCCAGCCCCTCCCCCCAAGGCTATAGCCCACCCGTTTTTTGGGCATTTTTGCGGCGGACGAACTTGGGGACGGGACCTTCAGGCGCTTATTTTTGGGCGCAGCTGTGCCCGCGGCCTATTTTTGGTACACGGAGGGCGCTCGCAAAGTCTCGCCCCGTTCCGAGTCCGGCGGACGAACTTGGCCAGTCCCTCCCCCTGAGGCTATAGCCCACCCGTTTTTTGGGCATTTTGGCAGCGGACGAACTTGAGGAGGGGACCTTCGGGCACTTATTTTTGGGCGCGGCTGTGCCCGCGGCCTATTTTTGGCACACGGAGGGCGCTCGCAAAGTCTCGCCCCGTTCCGAGTCCGGCGGACGAACTTGGCCAGCCCCTCCCCCCGATGCTATAGCCCAGCCGTTTTTTGCGCATTTTTGCGGCGGACGAACTTGGGGACGGGACCTTCGGGCGCTTATTTTTGGCACACGTAGGGTGCTCGCAAAGTCTCGCCCCGTTCCGAGCCCGGCGGACGAACTTGGCCAGCCCCTCCCCCCAAGGCTATAGCCCACCCGTTTTTTGGGTATTTTTGTGGCGGACGAACTTGGGGACGGGACCTTCGGGCGCTTATTTTTGGGCGCAGCTGTGCCCACGGCCTATTTTTGGAACACGGAGGGTGCTCGCAAAGTCTCGCCCCATTCCGAGTCCGCGGACTTGGCCAGCCCTCCCCAAGGCTATAGCCACCGCTTTTGGCCATTTTTGCGGACGAACTTGGGGACGGGACCTTGGCGCTTATTTTTGGGCGCAGCTGTGCCCACGGCCTATTTTTGGCACACGGAGGGCGCCGCAAAGTCTCTCCCCATTCCGAGTCCGCGGATTTACAGCCCTCCCCAAGGCTATAGCCCCAAGCTTGGGCATTTTTTGCGGACGAACTTGGGGACGGGACCTTCGGGCGCTTATTTTTGGGCGCGGCTGTGACCACAGCCTATTTTTGGCACACGGAGGGCGCTCGCAAAGTCTCGCCCCGTTACGAGTCCGGTGGACGAACTTGGCCAGTCTCTCCCCCTGAGGCTATAGCCCACCCGTTTTTTGGGCATTTTGGCGGCGGACGAATTTGGGGACGGGACCTTCGGGCGCGGCTGTGCCCGCGGCCTATTTTTGGCACACGTAGGGGGCTCACAAAGTCTCGCCCCATTCCGAGCCCGGCGGACGAACTTTGCCAGCCCCTCCCCCCGAGGCTATAGTCCACCCGTTTTTTGCGCATTTTTTCGGCGGAAGAACTTGGGGACGGGACTGTCGGGCTCTTATTTTTGGGTACTGCTGTGCCCGCGGCCTATTTTTGGCACACGGAGGGCACTCGCAAAGTCTCGTCCCATTCCGAGTCCGGCGGACGAACCTGGCCAGCCCCTCCCCCCAAGGCTATAGCCCACCCGTTTTTTGGGCCTTTTTGCGGCGGACGAACATGGGGAAGGGACCTTCGGGCGCTTATTTTTCGGCGCGGCTGTGCCCGCGGCCTATTTTTGGCACACGTAGGGCGCTCGCAAAGTCTCGCCTGCCCGAGTCCGGCGGGATTTGGCCAGCCCTCCCCGAGGCTATAGCCTCACCTGCGCATTTTTGCGGCGGACGAACTTGGGGACGGGACCGTTGGGCTCTTATTTTTGGGTACGGCTGTGTCCGTGGCCTATTTTTGGCACATGGAGGGCACTCGCAAAGTCTCGTCCCATTCCGAGTCCGGCGGACGAACCTGGCCAGCCCCTCCCCCCAAGGCTATAGCCCACCCGTTTTTTGGGCATTTTTGCGGCGGACGAACTTGGGGACGGGACCTTCGGGCGCTTATTTTTGGGCGCGGCTGTGCCCACGGCCTATTTTTGGCACACGGAGGGCGCTCGCAAAGTCTCGCCCCGTTCCGAGTCCGGTGGACGAACTTACCCAGTCTCTCCCCCTGAGGCTATAGCCCACCCGTTTTTTGGGCATTTTGGCGGTGGACGAACTTGGGGACGGGACCTTCGGGCGCTTATTTTTGGGCGCGGCTGTGCCCGCGGCCTATTTTTGGCACACGTAGGGCGCTCGCAAAGTCTCGCCCCGTTCCGAGCCCGGCGGACGAACTTGGCCAGCCCCTCCCCCCGAGGCTATAGTTCACCCATTTTTTGCGCATTTTTTCGGCGGAAGAACTTGGGGACGGGACTGTCGGGCTCTTATTTTTGGGTACTGCTGTGCCCGCGGCCTATTTTTTGCACACGGAGGGCACTCGCAAAGTCTCGTCCCATTCCGAGTCCGGCGGACGGACCTGGCCAGCCCCTCCCCCCAAGGCTATAGCCCACCCGTTTTTTGGGCATTTTTGCGGCGGACGAACTTGGGGACGGGACTGTCGGGCTCTTATTTTTGGGTACTGCTGTGCTCGCGGCCTATTTTTGGCACACGTAGGGCGCTCGCAAAGTCTCGCCCCATTCCGAGTCCGGCGGACGAACTTGGCCAGCCCCTCCCCCCCGAGGCTATAGCCTAGCCGTTTTTTGCGCATTTTTGCGGCGGACGAACTTGGGGACGGGACCTTCGAGCGCTTGTTTTTGGGGGCGGCTGTGCCAGCAGCCTATTCTTGGCACACGGAGGGCACTTGAAAAGTCTCGCCCCATTCTTAGTCCGGCGGACGAACTTGGCCAGCCCCTCCCCCCTAGGCTATAGCCCACCCGTTTTTTGGGCATTTTTGCGGCGGACGAACGTGGGGACGGGACCTTCGGGCTCTTATTTTTTGGTACGGCTGTGCCCGCGGCCCATTTTTGGCACTCGGCGGGCGCTCGCAAAGTCTCGCCCCATTCCGAGTCCGGCGGACGAACTTGGCCAGCGCCTCCCCCCGAGGCTATAGCCCACCCGTTTTTTGGGCATTTTTGCGGCGGACGAACTTGGGGACGGGACCTTCGGGAGCTTGTTTTTGGGCGCGGCTGTGCCAGCAGCCTATTTTTGGCACACGGAGGGTGTTCGCAAAGTCTCACCCCATTCCGAGTCCGGTGGACGAACTTGGCCAGCCCCTCCCCCCAAGGATATAGCCCACCCGTTTTTTGGGCATTTTTGCGGCGGACGAACTTGTGGACGGGACCTTCGGGCACTTATTTTTAGGCGTGGCTGTGCCCACGGCCTACTTTAGGCACACGGAGGGCGCTCGCAAAGTCTCGCCCCATTCCGAGTCCGGCTGACGAACTTGGCCAGCCCCTCCCCCCAAGGCTATAGCCCACCCGTTTTTTAGGCATTTTTGCGGCGGACGAATTTGGGGACGGGACCTTCGGGCGCTTATTTTTAGGTGCGGCTGTGCCCGCGGCCTATTTTAGGCACACAGAGGGTGCTCGCAAAGTCTCGCCCCATTCCGAGTCCGGCGGACGAACTTGGCCAGCCTCTCCCCCCAAGGCTATAGCCCACCCGTTTTTTGGGCATTTTTGCGGCGGACGAACTTGGGGACGGGACCTTCGGGCTATTATTTTTAGGTGTGGCTATGCCCGCGGCCTATTTTAGGCACACGGAGGGTGCTTGCAAAGTCTCGCCCCATTCCGAGTCCGGCGGACGAACTTGGCCAGCCCCTCCCCCCAAGGCTATAGACCACCCGTTTTTTGGGCATTTTTGCGGCGGACGAACTTGGGGACGGGCCCTTGGGGCGGCCTATTTTGGGCGCGGCTGTGCCAGCAGCCTATTTTTGGAAGACGGAGGGCGCTCGCAAAGTCTCGCCCCATTCTGAGTCCGGCGGACGAACTTGGCCAGCCCCTCCCCCCAAGGCTATAGCCCACCCGTTTTTTGGGCATTTTTGCGGCGGACGAACATGGGGATGGGACCTTCGGGTGCTTATTTTTAGGCGTGGCTATGCCCGCAGCCTATTTTAGGCACACAGAGGCCGCTCGCAAATACTCGCCCCATTCCGAGTCCGGCGGACGAAGTTGGCCAGCCCCTCCCCCCAAGGCTATAGACCACCCGTTTTTTGGGCATTTTTGCGGCGGACGAACTTGGGGACGGACCTGCGGCGCTTATTTTTGGGCGCGGCTGTGACTGCCTATTTTTGGGGGCTCGCAAAGTCTCGCCCTGCTCCGAGTCCGGGCGGACGAACAGCCCTCCCGCGAGGCTATAGCCCACCCGTTTTTTGGGCATTTTTGCGGCGGACGAACTTGGGGACGGGACCTTCGGGCACTTATTTTTGTGCACGGCTGTGTCTGCGGCATATTTTTGGCACATGGAAGGGCTCGCAAAGTCTCGCCGCATTCCGTGTCCGGCGGACGAACTTGGCCAGCCCCTCCCCCCAAGGCTATAGCCCACCCATTTTTCGGGCATTTTTGCGGGCGACGAACTTGGGGACGGGACCTTTGGGCTCTTATTTTTAGGCGTGGCTGTGCCCGCGGCCTATTTTAGGCACAAGGAGGGTGCTCGCAACGTCTCGCCCCATTCCGAGTCCGGCGGACGAACTTGGCCAGCCCCTCCCCCCAAGGCTATAGTCCACCAGTTTTTTGGGCATTTTTGCGGCGGACGAACTTGGGGACGGGACCTTCGGGCGCTTATTTTTGGGCGTGGCTGTGCCCACAGACTATTTTTGGCACACGGAGGGCGCTCGCAAAGTCTCGCTCCATTCCGAGTCCGGCGTACGAACTTGGCCAGCCCCTCCCCCCAAGGCTATAGCCCACCCGTTTTTTGGGCATTTTTGCGGCGGACGAACTTGGGAATGGGACCTTCGGGTGTGGCTGTGCCCGCGGCCTATTTTTGGTACACGGAGGGCACTCGCAAAGTCTCGCCCAATTCCGAGACCGGCAGACGACTTCGCCAGCCCCTCCCCCCAAGGCTATAGCCCACCCATTTTTTGGGCATTTTTGCGGGGGACGAACTTGGGGACGGGACCTTTGGGCTCTTATTTTTAGGCGTGGCTGTGCCCGCGGCCTATTTTAGGCACAAGGAGGGCGCTCGCAAAGTCTCGCCCCATTCCGAGTCCGGCGGACGAACTTGGCCAGCCCCTCCCCCCAAGGCTATAGCCCACCAGTTTTTTGGGCATTTTTACGGCGGACGAACTTGGCGACGGGACCTTCGGGCGCTTATTTTTGGGCGCGGCTGTGCCCGCAGCTATTTTTGGCACACAGAGGGCGCTCGCAAAGTCTCATCCCATTCAGAGTCCGGCGGACGAACTTGGCCAGCCCCTCCCCCCAAGGCTATAGCCCACCCATTTTTTGGGCATTTTTGCGGCGGACGAACTTGGGAATGGCACCATCAGGCGCGGCTGTGCCCGTGGCCTATTTTTGGTACACGGAGGGCACTCGCAAAGTCTCGCCCCATTCCGAGACCGGCAGACGAACTTGGGCAGCCCCTCCCCCCAAGGCTATAGCCCACCAGTTTTTTGGGCATTTTTGCGGCGGACGAACTTGGGGTCGGGACCTTGGGGTGCTTATTTTTGGGCGCGGCTGTGACCCCGGCCTATTTTTGGCACACGCAGAGCACTCGCAAAGTCTCGCCCCATTCCGAGTCCGGCGGACGAACTTGGCCAGCCCCTCCCCCCAAGCCTATAGCCCACCCGTTTTTTGGGCATTTTTGCGGCGGACGAACTTGGGGACGGGACCTTCGGCCGCTTATTTTTGGGCACGGCTGTGCCCACGGCCTATTTTTGGCAGACGGAGGGCGCTCGCAAAGTCTCGTGCTATTCCAATTCCGGCGGACGAACTTGGCCAGCCCCTCCCCCCAAGGCTATAGCCCACCCATTTTTTGGGCATTTTTGCGGCGGACGAACTTGGGGACGGGACCTTCGGCCGCTTATTTTTGGGCACGGCTGTGCCCCCGGCCTATTTTTGGCACACGCAGAGCACTCGCAAAGTCTCGCCCCATTCCGAGTCCGGCGGACGAACTTGGCCAGCCCCTCCCCCCAAGCCTATAGCCCACCCGTTTTTTGGGCATTTTTGCGGCGGACGAACTTGGGGACGGGACCTTCGGTCGCTTATTTTTGGGCACGGCTGTGTCCACAGCCTATTTTTGGCACACGGAGGGCGCTCGCAAAGTCTCGCGCCATTCCGATTCCGGCGGACGAACTTGGCCAGCCCCTCCCCCCAAGGCTATAGCCCACCCGTTTTTTGGGCATTTTTGCGGCGGACGAACTTGGGGACGGGACCTTCGGCCGCTTATTTTTGGGCACGGCTGTGCCCACGGCCTATTTTTGGCAGACGGAGGGCGCTCGCAAAGTCTCGTACTATTCCAATTCCGGCGGACGAACATGGCCAGCCCTCCCCAAGGCTATAGCCCACCCATTTTTGGGCATTTTTGCGGACGAACTTGGGGACGGGACCTTCGGCCGCTTATTTTTGGGCACGTCTGTGCCCACGGCCTATTTTTGGCACACGGAGGGCGCTCGCAAAGTCTCGTACTATTCCAATTCCGGCGGACGAACTTGGCCAGCCCCTCCCCCCAAGGCTATAGCCCACCCGTTTTTTGGGCATTTTTGCGGCGGACGAACTTGGGACGGGACCTTCGCCGCTTATTGTTGGGCACGGCTGTGCCCACGGCCTATTTTTGGCAGACGGAGGGCGCTCGCTAAGTCTCGTACTATTCCAATTCCGGCGGACGAACTTGGCCAGCCCCTCCCCCCAAGGCTATAGCCCACCCATTTTTTGGGCATTTTTTGGACGAACTGGGGGACGGGACCTTCGGCCGCTTATTTTTGGGCACGTCTTGGCCCACGGCCTATTTTTGGCACACGGAGGGCGCTCGCAAAGTCTCGTACTATTCCAATTCCGGCGGACGAACTTGGCCAGCCCCTCCCCCCAAGGCTATAGCCCACCCGTTTTTTGGGCATTTTTGCGGCGGACGAACTTGGGGACGGGACCTTCGGCCGCTTATTTTTGGGCACGGCTGTGCCCACGGCCTATTTTTGGCACACGGAGGGCGCTCGCAAAGTCTCGTACTATTCCAATTCCCGGACGAACTTGGCCAGCCCTCCCCAAGCCTATAGCCCACCCGCTTTTGGGCATTTTTACGGCGGACGAACTTGGGGACGGGACCTTCGCCACTTATTTTTGCGCACGGCTGTGCCGCGGCCTATTTTTGGCACACGGAGGTGCTCGCAAAGTCTCGCTCCATTCCGAGTCCGGCGGGCGGCCCTCCCCAAGGCTATAGCCCACCGTTTTTTGGGCATTTTTGCGGCGGACGAACTTGGGGACGGGACCTTCGGGCACTTATTTTCGGGCACGGCTGTGCTCGCAGCCTATCTTTGGCACTCGGAGGGCGCTCACAAAGTCTCGCCCCATTCCGAGTCCGGCGGACGAACTTGGCCAGCCCCTCCCCCCAAGGCTATAGCCCACCCGTTTTTCGGGCATTTTTGCGGCGGACGAACTGGGGGACGGGACCTTTGGGCACTTATTTTTGGGTGCGGCTGTGCCCGTGGCCTATTTTTGGCACACAGAGGGCACTCGCAAAGTCTCGCCCCATTCCGAGTCCGGCGGACGAACTTGACCAGCCCCTGCCCCAAAGGCTATAGCCCACCAGTTTTTTGGGCATTTTTGGGGCGGACGAACTTGGGGACGGGACCTTCGGGCGCTTATTTTTGTGCACGGCTGTGCCCGCGGCATATTTTTGGCACATGGAAGGGCTCGCAAAGTCTCGCCGCATTCCGTGTCCGGCGGACGAACTTGGCCAGCCCCTCCCCCCAAGGCTATAGCCCACCCATTTTTCGGGCATTTTTGCGGGCGACGAACTTGGGGACGGGACCTTTGGGCTCTTATTTTTAGGCGTGGCTGTGCCCGCGGCCTATTTTAGGCACAAGGAGGGCGCTCGCAACGTCTCGCCCCATTCCGAGTCCGGCGGACGAACTCGGCCAGCCCCTCCCCCCAAGGCTATAGTCCACCAGTTTTTTGGGCATTTTTGCAGCGGACGAACTTGGGGACGGGACCTTCGGGCGCTTATTTTTGGGCGTGGCTGTGCCCACAGACTATTTTTGGCCCACGGAGGGCGCTCGCAATGTCTCGCTCCATTCCGAGTCCGGCGTACGAACTTGGCCAGCCCCTCCCCCCAAGGCTATAGCCCACCCGTTTTTTGGGCATTTTTGCGGCGGACGAACTTGGGAATGGGACCTTCGGGTGCGGCTGTGCCCGCGGCCTATTTTTGGTACACGGAGGGCACTCACAAAGTCTCGCCCAATTCCGAGACCGGCAGACGACTTGGCCAGCCCCTCCCCCCAAGGCTATAGCCCACCCATTTTTTGGGCATTTTTGCGGGGGACGAACTTGGGGACGGGACCTTTGGGCTCTTATTTTTGGCACGGCTGTGCCCACGGCCTATTTTTGGCACACGGAGGGCGCTCGCAAAGTCTCGTGCTATTCCAATTCCGGCGGACGAACTTGGCCAGCCCCTCCCCCCAAGCCTATAGCCCACCCGTTTTTTGGGCATTTTTACGGCGGACGAACTTGGGGACGGGACCTTCGGCCACTTATTTTTGCGCACGGCTGTGCCCGCGGCCTATTTTTGGCACACGGAGGGTGCTCGCAAAGTCTCGCTCCATTCCGAGTCCGGCGGACGAACTTGGCCGGCCCCTCCCCCCAAGGCTATAGCCCACCGTTTTTTGGGCATTTTTGCGGCGGACGAACTTGGGGACGGGACCTTCGGGCACTTATTTTCGGGCACGGCTGTGCTCGCAGCCTATCTTTGGCACTCGGAGGGCGCTCACAAAGTCTCGCCCCATTCCGAGTCCGGCGGACGAACTTGGCCAGCCCCTCCCCCCAAGGCTATAGCCCACCCGTTTTTCGGGCATTTTGCGGACGAACTGGGGACGGGACCTTTGGGCACTTATTTTTGGGTGCGGCTGTGCCCGTGGCCTATTTTTGGCACACAGAGGGCACTCGCAAAGTCTCGCCCCATTCCGAGTCCGGCGGACGAACTTGACCAGCCCCTGCCCCAAAGGCTATAGCCCACCAGTTTTTTGGGCATTTTTGGGGCGGACGAACTTGGGGACGGGACCTTCGGGCGCTTATTTTTGGGCGCGGCTGTGACCGCGGCCTATCTTTGGCAAACGGAGGGCGCTCGCAAAGTCTCGCCCCATTCCGAGTCCGGCGGACGAACTTGGCCAGCCCCTCCCCCCATGGCTATAGCCCACCCGTTTTTTGGGCATTTTTGCGGCGGACGAACTTGGGGATGGGACCTTCGGACGCGGCTGTGCCCGCGGCCTATCTTTAGTAAACGGAGGGCGCTCGCAAAGTCTTGCCCCATTCCGAGTCCGGCGGACGAACTTGGCCAGCCCCTCCCCCCAAGGCTATAGCCCACCCGTTTTTGGGCATTTTTGCGGCGGATAAACTTGGGGACGGGAGCTTCGGGCGCTTATTTTTGGGCGCAGTTGTGCCTACGGCCTATTTTTGGCACACGGAGGGCGCTCGGAAGGTCTTGCCCCATTCCGAGTCCGGCAGACGAACTTGACCAGCCCCTCCCCCCAAGGCTATAGCCCACCCGTTTTTCGGGCATTATGGCGGCGGATGAACTTGGGGACGGGACTTTCGGACTTGGCTGTGCCCACGGCCTATTTTTGGCACACGGAGGGCGCTCGCAATGTATCGCCCCATTCCGAGTCCGGCGGACAAACTTGGCCAGCCCTCCCCCCAATGCTATAGCCCACCCGTGTTTCGGGCATTTTTGCGGCGGACGAACTTGGGGACGGGACCTTCGGGCGCGGCTGTACCCGCGGCCTATTTTTAGCACACGGAGGGCACTCGCAAAGTCTCGCCCCATTCCGAGTCCGGCGGACGAACTTGGCCAGCCCCTCCCCCCAAGGCTATAGCCCACCAGTTTTTTGGGCATTTTTGCGGCGGACGAACTTGGGGACGGGACCTTCGGCCGCTTATTTTTGGGCACGTCTGTGCCCACGGCCTATTTTTGGCACACGGAGGGCGCTCGCAAAGTCTCGTACTATTCCAATTCCGGCGGACGAACTTGGCCAGCCCCTCCCCCCAAGGCTATAGCCCACCCGTTTTTTGGGCATTTTTGCGGCGGACGAACTTGGGGACGGGACCTTCGGCCGCTTAATTTTTGGCACGGCTGTGCCCACGGCCTATTTTTGGCACACGGAGGGCGCTCGCAAAGTCTCGTGCTATTCCAATTCCGGCGGACGAACTTGGCCAGCCCCTCCCCCCAAGCCTATAGCCCACCCGTTTTTTGGGCATTTTTACGGCGGACGAACTTGGGGACGGGACCTTCGGCCACTTATTTTTGGGCACGGCTGTGCCTGCGGCCTATTTTTGGCACACGGAGGGTGCTCGCAAAGTCTCGCTCCATTCCGAGTCCGGCGGACGAACTTGGCCGGCCCCTCCCCCCAAGGCTATAGCCCACCGTTTTTTGGGCATTTTTGCGGCGGACGAACTTGGGGACGGGACCTTCGGGCACTTATTTTCGGGCACGGCTGTGCTCGCAGCCTATCTTTGGCACTCAGAGGGCGCTCACAAGGTCTAGCCCCATTCCGAGTCCGGCGGACGAACTTGGCCAGCCCCTCCCCCCAAGGCTATAGCCCACCCGTTTTTCGGGCATTTTTGCGGCGGACGAACTGGGGGACGGGACCTTTGGGCACTTATTTTTGGGTGCGGCTGTGCCCGTGGCCTATTTTTGGCACACAGAGGGCACTCGCAAAGTCTCGCCCCATTCCGAGTCCGGCGGACGAACTTGACCAGCCCCTGCCCCAAAGGCTATAGCCCACCAGTTTTTTGGGCATTTTTGGGGCGGACGAACTTGGGGACGGGACCTTCGGCCGCTTATTTTTGGTCGCAGCTGTGACCGATGCCTATCTTTGGCAAACGGAGGGCGCTCGCAAAGTCTCACCCCATTCCGAGTCCGGCGGACGAACTTGGCCAGCCCCTCCCCCCATGGCTATAGCCCACCCGTTTTTTGGGCATTTTTGCGGCGGACGAACTGGGGGATGGGACCTTCGGACGCGGCTTTTGCCGCGGCCTATCTGTAGTCCACGGATGGCGCTCGCAAAGTCTCCCCCCATTCCGAGTCCGGCGGACGAACTTGGCCAGCCCCTCCCCCCAAGGCTATAGCCCACCCGTTTTTGGGCATTTTTGCGGCGGACGAACTCGGGGACGGGACCTTCGGGCGCTTATTTTTGGTCGCAGCTGTGCCCATGGCCTATTTGTGGCACACGGAGGGCGCTCGCAAAGTCTCGCCTCATTCCGAGTCCGGCGGACGAACTTGGCCAGCCCCTCCCCAAGGCTATAGCCCACCCGTTTTTGGGCATTTTTGCGGCGGTCGAACTGGGGGACGGGACCTTCGGGCGCTTATTTTCGGGCCCGGCAGTGCCTGCAGCATTTTTGGCACACGGAGGGCGCTCGCAAAGTCTCGCCCCATTCCGAGTCCGGCGGACTAACTTGGCCAGCCCCTCCCCCCAAGGCTATAGCCCACCCGTTTTTTGGGCATTTTTGCGGCGGACGAACTTGGGGACGGGACCGTAGGGCGCTAATTTTAGGGCCCGGCACAGCCTTCAAAATATTTTGCACACGGAGGGCGCTCGCAAAGTCTCACCCCATTCCGAGTCCGGCGGACAAACTTGGCCAGCCCCTCCCGCCAATCCTATATCCCACCCGTTTTTTGGGCATTTTTGCGGCGGAAGAACTTGGGGACGGAATCTTCGGGTGCTTTTTTTCGGACATGGCTGTGCCCGTGGCCTATCTTTGGCACACGGAGGTCGCCGCAAAGTCTCGCCCCATTCCGAGTCCGCGGACGAACTTGGCCAGCCCTCCCCCAAGGCTATAGCCCACCCGTTTTTGGGCATTTTTGCGGACGAACTTGGGGACGGGACCTTCGGGCGCTTATTTTCGCCCGGCAGTGCCTGCAGCATTTTTGGCACACGGAGGCGCTCGCAAAGTCTCGCCCCATTCCGTGTCCGCGGACAAACTTGGCCAGCCCTCCCCCCAAGGCTATAGCCCACCCGTTTTTTGGGCATTTTTGCGGCGGACGAGCTTGGGGACGGGACCTTCGGGCGCTTATTTTTTGGCCTGGATGTGCCCGCGGCCTATTTTTGGCTAACGGAGGGTGCTCGCATAGTCTCACCCCATTCCGAGTCCGGCGGACGAATATGGCCAGCCCCCCCCCCCAAGACTATAGCCCACCCGTTTTTTGGACATTTTTGCGGCGGATGAACTTGGGGACGGGACCTTCGGGCACTTATTTTTTATCACTGCTGTGCCCGCGGCCTATTTTTGTCACACGGAGGGCGCTCGCAAAGTCTCGCCCCATTCCGAGTCTGGCGGACGAACTTGGCGAGCCCCTCCCCCCAAGGCTAAAGCCCACCCGTTTTTTGGGAATTTTTGCGGCGGACGAACTCTGGGACGGGACCTTCGGGCGCTTATTTTTGGGCGTGGCCGTTTTTGGACACATGGAGGGCGCTCACAAAGTCTCGCCCCATTCCGAGTACGGCGGACGAACTTGGCCAGCCCCTCCCCCCAAGGCTATAGCCCACCCGTTTTTTGGGCATTTTTGCGGCGGACGAACTTGGGGACGGGACCTTCGGGTGCTTATTTTTTTTTGGGCCCAGCTGTGGCAGTGGCTTATTTTTGCCACACGGAGGGCGCTCTCAAAGTCTCGCCCCATTCCGAGTCCGGCGGACGAACATGGCCAGCCCCTCCCCCCAAGGCTATTGCCCACCCGTTTTTTGGGCATTTTTGCGGCAGAGGAACTTGGGGACGGGAGCTTCGGGTGCTTATTATTGGGCGTGGCTGTGCCCGCAGCCTATTTTTAGCACATGGACAGCGCTCGCAAAGTCTCGCCCCATTCCGAGTCCGGCGGACGAACATGGGCAGCCCCTCCCCCCAAGGCTATAGCCCACCCGTTTTTTGGGCATTTTTGCGGCGGACGAACTTGGGGACGGGACCTTCGGGCGCTTATTTTTTGGTGTGGCTGTGCCCGCGGCCTATTTTGGGGCACGGAGGGTGCTCGCAAACTCTTGCCCCATTCCGAGTCCGGCGGACGAACTTGGCCAGCCCCTCCCCCCAAGGCTATAGCCCACCCGTTTTTTGGGCATTTTTGCGGCGGTCGAACTTGGGGACGGGACCTTCGGGCGCTTATTTTTGGGTGCGGCTGTGCCCGCGGCCTATTTTTGGCACGAGGAGGGAGCTCGTAAAGACTCGCCCCATTCCGAGTCCGGCGGACCAACTTGGCCAGCCCATCCCCCGAAGGCTATACCCCACCTGTTTGTTGGGCAATTTTGCGGCGGATGAACTTGGGGACGGGACCGTCGGGCGCTTATTTTTGGGCGCAGCTGTGCCCGCGGCCTATCTTTGGCACACGGAGGGCGCTCGCAAAGTCTCGCCCCATTCCGAGTCCGGCGGACGAACTTGGCCAGCCCCTCCCCCCAAGGCTATAGCCCACCCGTTTTTCGGGCATTTTTGCAGCGGACGAACTTGGGGACGGGACCTTCGGGGGCGGCTGGGCCCGCGGACTATTTTTGGCACATGGAGGGCGCTCGCAAAGTCTCGCCCCATTCCAAGTCCGGCGGACGAGCTTGGCCAGCCCCTCCCCCCAAGGCTATAGCCCACCCGTTTTTTGGGCATTTTTGCGGCGGACGAACTTGGGGACGGGACCTTCGGGCGCTTATTTTTTGGCCTGGATGTGCCCGCGGCCTATTTTTGGCACACGGAGGGCGCTCGCAAAGTCTCACCCCATTCCAAGTCCGGCGGACGAATATGGCCAGCCCCTCCCCCCAAGACTATAGCCCACCCGTTTTTTGGACATTTTTGCGGCGGATGAACTTGGGGACGGGACCTTCGGGCGCTTATTTTTGGGTGTGGCTGTGCCCACGGTCTATTTTGGCACACGGAGGGCGCTCGCAAAGTCTCGCCCCATTCCGAGTCCGGCGGACGAACTTGGCCAGCCCCTCCCCCCAAGGCTATAGCCCACCCGTTTTTTGGGCATTTTTGCGGCGGACGAACTAGGGGACGGGAACTTCGGGGGCTTTTTTTAGGGGGAGGCTGTGCCCGTGGGCTATGTTGGGAACATGGAGGGCGCGCGCAAAGTCTCGCCTCATTCCGAGTCCGGGGGACGAACTTGGCCAGCCCCTCCCCCCAAGGCTATAGCCCACCCGTTTTTTGGGCATTTTTGCGGCGGACGAACTTGGGGACGGAATCTACGGGTGCTTTTTTTCGGACATGGCTGTGCCCGTGGCCTATCTTTGGCACACGGAGGTCGCCGCAAAGTCTCGCCCCATTCCGAGTCCGGCGGAACTTGGCCAGCCCCTCCCCCCAAGGCTATAGCCCACCCGTTTTTTGGGAATTTTTGCGGCGGACGAACTCTGGGACGGGACCTTCGGGCACTTATTTTTGGGCGTGGCCGATTTTGGACAAATGGAGGGCGCTCACAAAGTCTCGCCCCATTCTGAGTCCGGTGGACGAACTTGGCCAGCCCCTCCCCCCAAGGCTATAGCCCACCCGTTTTTTGGGCATTTTTGCGGCGGACGAACTCGGGGACAGGACCTTCGGGCGCTTATTTTTGGGTGCGGCTGTGCCCGTGGCCTATTTTAGGCCCAAAGAGGGTGCTCGCAAAGTCTCTCCCCATTCCGAGTCCGGCGGACGAACTTGGCCAGCCCCTCCCCCCAAGGCTATAGCCCACCCGTTTTTTGGGAATTTTTGCGGCGGACGAACTTGGGGACGGGACCTTCGGGCGCTTATTTTTGGGTTCGGCTGTGCCCGTGGCCTATTTTAGGCCCACGGAGGGTGCTCGCAAAGTCTCACCCCATTCCGAGTCCGGCGGACGAACTTGGCCAGCCCCTCCCCCCAAGGCTATAGCCCACCCGTTTTTTGGGCATTTTTGCGGCGGACGAACTTAGGGATGGGACCTTCGGGCACTTATTTTTGGGCACGGCTGTGCACGCGGCCTATTTTTGGCACACGGAGAGTGCTCGCAAAGACTCGCCCTGTTACAAGTCCGGCGGACGAACTTGGCCGCCCCTCCCCAAGGCTATAGCTCACCCGCTTTTTGGGCATTTTTGCGGCAGACTTGGGGACGGCACCTTGGCACTTATTTTTGGACGCGGCTGTGTTCGCGGCCTATTTTTGGCGCACGGAGGGCGCTCATAAAGTCTCACCCCATTCCGAGTCCGGCGGACGAACTTGGCCAGCCCCTCCCCCCAAGGCTATAGCCCACCCGTTTTTTGGGCATTTTTGCGGCGTATGAACTTTGGACGGGACCTTCGGGCGCTTATTTTTGGGAGCGGCTGTGCCCGAGGCCTATTTTTGGCACACGGAGGGCGCTCGCAAAGTCTCGCCCCATTCTGAGTCCGGCGGACGAACTTGGCCAGCCCCTCCCCCCAAGGCTATAGCCCACCCGTTTTTTGGGCATTTTTGCGGCGGATGAACTTGGGGACGGGACCTTCGGGAGCTTATTTTTGGGCACGGCTGTGCCCGTGGCCTATTTTTGGCACATGGAGGGCACTCACAAAGTCTCGCCCCATTCTGAGTCCGGCGGAAGAACTTGGCCAGGCCCTCCCCCCAAGGCTATAGGCCACCATTTTTTTGGGCATTTTTGCTGCGGACGAACTTGGGGACAGGATCTTCGGGCGCTTAGTTTTGGGCTCGGCTGTGTCCGCCGCCTATTTTTGACACACAGAGGGTGCTCGTAAATTCTCGCACCATTCCGAGTCCGCGGGCGAACTTGGCCAGCCCCGCCCCAAGGCTATAGCCCACCCGCTTTTGGGCATTTTTGGGGACGAACTTGGGGACGGGACCTTCGGGTGCTTATTTTTGGGTACGGCTGTGCCCGCGGCCTATTTTTGGAACACGGAGGGCGCTCACAAAGTCTCACCCCATTCCGAGTCCGGCGGACGAACTTGGCCAGCCCCTCCCCCCAAGGCTATATCCCACCCGTTTTTTGGGCATTTTTGCGGCGGACGAACTTGGGGACGGGACCTTCGGGAGCTTATTTTTGGGCGCGGCTGTGCCTGCGGCCTATTTTTGGCACACGGAAGGCGCTCGCAAAGTCTCGACCCATTCCGAGTTCGGCGAACGAACTTGGCCAGCCCCTCCACCCAAGGCTATAGCTCACCCGTTTTTTGGGCATTTTTGCGGCGGACGAACTTGGGGACGGGACCTTCGGGCACTTATTTTTGGAAGCGGTTTTGTCCGCGGCCTATTTTTGGTGCACGGAGGGCGCTCGTAAAGTCTCACCCTATTCCGAGTCCGGCGGACGAACTTGGCCAGCCCCTCCCCCCAAGCCTATAGCCCACCCGTTTTTTGGGCATTTTTGCGGCGGATGAACTTGGGGACGGGATCTTCGGGCTCTTATTTTTGGGCCCGGCTGTGTCCGCTGCCTATATTTGGCACACGGTGGGCGCTCGCAAAGTCTCGCCCCATTCCGAGTCCGGCGGGCGAACTTGGCCAGCCCCTCCCCCGAAGGCTATAGCCCACCCGTTTTTTGGGCATTTTTACGGCGGTCGAACTTGGGGACGGGACCTTCGGGCGCTTATTTTTGGGCGCGGGTGTGCCCGTGGCCTATTTTTGGCACACGGAGTGTGCTCACAAAGTCTCACCCCATTCCGAGTCCGGCGGACGAACTTGGCCAGCCCCTCCCCCCAAGGCTATATCCCACCCGTTTTTTGGGCATTTTTGCGGCGGACGAACTTGGGGACGGGACCTTCGGGAGCTTATTTTTGGGCGCGGCTGTGCCCACGGCCTATTTTTGGCACACGGAGGGTGCTCACAAAGTCTCGCCCCATTCCGAGTCCGGCGGAAGAACTTGGCCAGCCCCTCCCTCCAAGGCTATAGCCCACCATTTTTTTGGGCATTTTTGCTGCGGACGAACTTGGGGACGGGACCTTCGGGCGCTTATTTTTGTGCGCGGCTGCACCTGCGGCCTATTTTTGGCACACGGAGGGCGCTCGCAAAGTCTCGCCCCATTCCGAGACCGGCGGACGAACGTGGCCAGCCCCTCCCCCCAAGGCTATAGCCCACCCGTTTTTTGGAAATTTTTGCGGCGGACGAACTTGGGGACGGGACCTTCGGGCGCTTATTTTTGGGTGCGGCTGTGCCCGCGGCCCATTTTTGGCCCATGGAGGGTGCTCGCAAAGTCTCGCCCCATTCCGAGTCCGGCGGACGAACTTGGGGACGGGACCTTCGGGCACTTATTTTTGGAAGCGGTTGTGTCCGAGGCCTATTTTTGGCACACGGAGGGCGCTCGCAAAGTCTCGCCCCATTCTGAGTCCGGCGGAAGAACTTGGCCAGCCCCTCCCCCCAAGGCTATAGCCCACCATTTTTTTGGGCATTTTTGCTGCGGACGAACTTGGGGACGGGTCCTTCGGGAGCTTATTTTTGGGCCCGGCTGTGTCCGCCGCCTATATTTGGCACACGGTGGGCGCTCGCAAAGTCTCGCCCCATTCCGAGTCCGGCGGGCGAACTTGGCCAGCCCCTCCCCCCAAGGCTATAGCTCACCCGTTTTTTGGCCATTTTTGCGGCGGACGAACTTAGGGACGGGACCTTGGGGCACTTATTTTTGGAAGCGGTTGTGTCCGAGGCCTATTTTTGGCACACAGAGGGCGCTCGCAAAGTCTCGCCCCATTCCGAGTCCGGCGGGCGAACTTGGCCAGCCCCTCCCCCGAAGGCTATAGCCCACCCGTTTTTTGGGCATTTTTGCGGCGGACGAACTTGGGAATGGGACCTTCGGGTGCGGCTGTGCCCGCGGCCTATTTTTGGTACACGGAGGGCACTCGCAAAGTCTCGCCCAATTCCGAGACCGGCAGACGACTTGGCCAGCCCCTCCCCCCAAGGCTATAGCCCACCCATTTTTTGGGCATTTTTGCGGGGGACGAACTTGGGGACGGGACCTTTGGGCTCTTATTTTTGGCACGGCTGTGCCCACGGCCTATTTTGGCACACGGAGGGCGCTCGCAAAGTCTCGTGCTATTCCAATTCCGGACGCACTTGGCCAGCCCCTCCCCCCAAGCCTATAGCCCACCCGTTTTTTGGGCATTTTTACGGCGGACGAACTTGGGGACGGGACCTTCGGCCACTTATTTTTGCGCACGGCTGTGCCCGCGGCCTATTTTTGGCACACGGAGGGTGCTCGCAAAGTCTCGCTCCATTCCGAGTCCGGCGGACGAACTTGGCCGGCCCCTCCCCCCAAGGCTATAGCCCACCGTTTTTTGGGCATTTTTGCGGCGGACGAACTTGGGGACGGGACCTTCGGGCACTTATTTTCGGGCACGGCTGTGCTCGCAGCCTATCTTTGGCACTCGGAGGGCGCTCACAAAGTCTCGCCCCATTCCGAGTCCGGCGGACGAACTTGGCCAGCCCCTCCCCCCAAGGCTATAGCCCACCCGTTTTTCGGGCATTTTTGCGGCGGACGAACTGGGGGACGGGACCTTTGGGCACTTATTTTTGGGTGCGGCTGTGCCCGTGGCCTATTTTTGGCACACAGAGGGCACTCGCAAAGTCTCGCCCCATTCCGAGTCCGGCGGACGAACTTGACCAGCCCCTGCCCCAAAGGCTATAGCCCACCAGTTTTTTGGGCATTTTTGGGGCGGACGAACTTGGGGACGGGACCTTCGGGCGCTTATTTTTGGGCGCGGCTGTGACCGCGGCCTATCTTTGGCAAACGGAGGGCGCTCGCAAAGTCTCGCCCCATTCCGAGTCCGGCGGACGAACTTGGCCAGCCCCTCCCCCCATGGCTATAGCCCACCCGTTTTTTGGGCATTTTTGCGGCGGACGAACTTGGGGATGGGACCTTCGGACGCGGCTGTGCCCGCGGCCTATCTTTAGTAAACGGAGGGCGCTCGCAAAGTCTTGCCCCATTCCGAGTCCGGCGGACGAACTTGGCCAGCCCCTCCCCCCAAGGCTATAGCCCACCCGTTTTTGGGCATTTTTGCGGCGGATAAACTTGGGGACGGGAGCTTCGGGCGCTTATTTTTGGGCGCAGTTGTGCCTACGGCCTATTTTTGGCACACGGAGGGCGCTCGGAAGGTCTTGCCCCATTCCGAGTCCGGCAGACGAACTTGACCAGCCCCTCCCCCCAAGGCTATAGCCCACCCGTTTTTCGGGCATTATGGCGGCGGATGAACTTGGGGATGGGACTTTCGGACTTGGCTGTGCCCACGGCCTATTTTTGGCACACGGAGGGTGCTCGCAATGTATCGCCCCATTCCGAGTCCGGCGGACAAACTTGGCCAGCCCTCCCCCCAATGCTATAGCCCACCCGTTTTTCGGGCATTTTTGCGGCGGACGAACTTGGGGACGGGACCTTCGGGCGCGGCTGTACCCGCGGCCTATTTTTGGCACACGGAGGGCACTCGCAAAGTCTCGCCCCATTCCGAGTCCGGCGGACGAACTTGGCCAGCCCCTCCCCCCAAGGCTATAGCCCACCAGTTTTTTGGGCATTTTTGCGGCGGACGAACTTGGGGACGGGACCTTCGGCCGCTTATTTTTGGGCACGTCTGTGCCCACGGCCTATTTTTGGCACACGGAGGGCGCTCGCAAAGTCTCGTACTATTCCAATTCCGGCGGACGAACTTGGCCAGCCCCTCCCCCCAAGGCTATAGCCCACCCGTTTTTTGGGCATTTTTGCGGCGGACGAACTTGGGGACGGGACCTTCGGCCGCTTAATTTTTGGCACGGCTGTGCCCACGGCCTATTTTTGGCACACGGAGGGCGCTCGCAAAGTCTCGTGCTATTCCAATTCCGGCGGACGAACTTGGCCAGCCCCTCCCCCCAAGCCTATAGCCCACCCGTTTTTTGGGCATTTTTACGGCGGACGAACTTGGGGACGGGACCTTCGGCCACTTATTTTTGGGCACGGCTGTGCCCGCGGCCTATTTTTGGCACACGGAGGGTGCTCGCAAAGTCTCGCTCCATTCCGAGTCCGGCGGACGAACTTGGCCGGCCCCTCCCCCCAAGGCTATAGCCCACCGTTTTTTGGGCATTTTTGCGGCGGACGAACTTGGGGACGGGACCTTCGGGCACTTATTTTCGGGCACGGCTGTGCTCGCAGCCTATCTTTGGCACTCAGAGGGCGCTCACAAGGTCTAGCCCCATTCCGAGTCCGGCGGACGAACTTGGCCAGCCCCTCCCCCCAAGGCTATAGCCCACCCGTTTTTCGGGCATTTTTGCGGCGGACGAACATTGGGACGGGACCTTTGGGCACGTAATTTTGGGGGCGGCTGTGACCGGGGCCTATTTTTGGCACACAGAGGGCTCTCGCAAAGTCTCGCCCCATTCCGAGTCCGGCGGACGAACTTGCCCAGCCCCTGCCCCAAAGGCTATAGCCCACCAGTTTTTTGGGCATTTTTGGGGCGGACGAACTTGGGGACGGGACCTTCGGGCGCTTATTTTTGGGCGCGGCTGTGACCGCGGCCTATCTTTGGCAAACGGAGGGCGCTCGCAAAGTCTCACCCCATTCCGAGTCCGGCGGACGAACTTGGCCAGCCCCTCCCCCCATGGCTATAGCCCACCCGTTTTTTGGGCATTTTTGCGGCGGACGAACTTGGGGATGGGACCTTCGGACGCGGCTGTGCCCGCGGCCTATCTTTAGTAAACGGAGGGCGCTCGCAAAGTCTTGCCCCATTCCGAGTCCGGCGGACGAACTTGGCCAGCCCCTCCCCCCAAGGCTATAGCCCACCCGTTTTTGGGCATTTTTGCGGCGGATAAACTTGGGGACGGGAGCTTCGGGCGCTTATTTTTGGGCGCAGTTGTGCCTACGGCCTATTTTTGGCACACGGAGGGCGCTCGGAAGGTCTTGCCCCATTCCGAGTCCGGCAGACGAACTTGACCAGCCCCTCCCCCCAAGGCTATAGCCCACCCGTTTTTCGGGCATTTTGGCGGCGGATGAACTTGGGGACGGGACCTTCGGACTTGGCTGTGCCCACGGCCTATTTTTGGCACACGGAGGGCGCTCGCAAAGTATCGCCCCATTCGAGTCCGGCGGACAAACTTGGCCAGCCCTCCCCCCAATGCTATAGCCCACCCGTTTTTCGGGCATTTTTGCGGCGGACGAACTTGGGGATGGGACCTTCGGGCGCGGCTGTACCCGCGGCCTATTTTTGGCACACGGAGGGCACTCGCAAAGTCTCGCCCCATTCCGAGTCCGGCGGACGAGCTTGGCCAGCCCTTCCCCCCAAGGCTATAGCCCACCCGTTTTTTGGGCATTTTTGCGGCGGATGAACTTGGGGACGGGACCGTCGGGCACTTATTTTTGGGTGCAGCTGTGCCCGCGGCCTATCTTTGGCACACGGAGGGCGCTCGCAAAGTCTCGCCCCATTCCGAGTCCGGCGGACGAACTTGGCCAGCCCCTCCCCCCAAGGCTATAGCCCACCCGTTTTTCGGGCATTTTTGCAGCGGACGAACTTGGGGACGGGACCTTCGGGGGCGGCTGGGCCAGCAGACTATTTTTGGCACATGGAGGGCCCTCACAAAGTCTCGCCCCATTCCAAGTCCGGCGGACGAGCTTGGCCAGCCCCTCCCCCCAAGGCTATAGCCCACCCGTTTTTTGGGCATTTTTGCGGCGGACGAACTTGGGGACGGGACCTTCGGGCGCTTATTTTTTGGCCTGGATGTGCCCGCGGCCTATTTTTGGGACACGGAGGGCGCTCGCAAAGTCTCACCCCATTCCGAGTCCGGCGGACGAATATGGCCAGCCCCTCCCCCCAAGACTATAGCCCACCCGTTTTTTGGCCATTTTTGCGGCGGATGAACTTGGGGACGGGACCTTCGGGAGCTTATTTTTGGGCGCGGCTGTGGCCACGGTCTATTTTTGGCACACGGAGGGCGCTCGCAAAGTCTCGCCCCATTCCGAGTCCAGCGAACGAACTTGGCCAGCCCCTCCCCCCAAGGCTATAGCCCACCCGTTTTTTGGGCATTTTTGCGGCGGACGAACTCGGGGACGGGACCTTCGGGCGCTTATTTTTGGTTGCGGCTGTGCCCGTGGCCTACTTGTGGCACACGGAGGGCGCTCGCAAAGTCTCGCCTCATTCCGAGTCCGGCGGACGAACTTGGCCACCCCTCCCCCCAAGGCTATAGCCCACCCGTTTTTTGGGCATTTTTGCGGCGGACGAACTTGGGGACGGAATCTTCGGGTGCTTTTTTTCGGACATGGCTGTGCCCGTGGCCTATCTTTGGCACACGGAGGTCGCTCGCAAAGTCTCGCCCCATTCCGAGTCCGGCGGACGAACTTGGCCAGCCCCTCCCACCAAGGCTATAGCCCACCCGTTTTTTGGGAATTTTTGCGGCGGACGAACTCTGGGATGGGACCTACGGGCGCTTATTTTTGGGCATGGCCGATTTTGGACAAATGGAGGGCGCTCACAAAGTCTCGCCCCATTCTGAGTCCGGCGGACGAACTTGGCCAGCCCCTCCCCCAAGGCTATAGCCCACCCGTTTTTTGGGCATTTTTGCGGCGGACGAACTCGGGGACGGGACCTTCGGGCGCTTATTTTTGGTCGCAGCTGTGCCCATGGCCTATTTGTGGCACACGGAGGGCGCTCGCAAAGTCTCGCCTCATTCCGAGTCCGGCGGACGAACTTGGCCAGCCCCTCCCCCCAAGGCTATAGCCCACCCGTTTTTTGGGCATTTTTGCGGCGGACGAACTTGGGGACGGGACCTTCGGGCGCTTATTTTCGGGCCCGGCAGTGCCTGCAGCATTTTTGGCACACGGAGGGCGCTCGCAAAGTCTCGCCCCATTCCGAGTCCGGCGGACAAACTTGGCCAGCCCCTCCCACCAAGACTATAGCCCACCCGTTTTTTGGGAATTTTTGCGGCGGACGAACTCTGGGACGGGACCTACGGGCGCTTATTTTTGGGCATGGCCGATTTTGGACAAATGGAGGGCGCTCACAAAGTCTCGCCCCATTCTGAGTCCGGCGGACGAACTTGGCCAGCCCCTCCCCCAAGGCTATAGCCCACCCGTTTTTTGGGCATTTTTGCGGCGGACGAACTCGGGGACGGGACCTTCGGGCGCTTATTTTTGGTCGCAGCTGTGCCCATGGCCTATTTGTGGCACACGGAGGGCGCTCGCAAAGTCTCGCCTCATTCCGAGTCCGGCGGACGAACTTGGCCAGCCCCTCCCCCCAAGGCTATAGACCACCCGTTTTGTGGGCAATTATGCGGCGGACCAACTTGGGGACGGGACCTTCGGGCGCTTATTTTCGGGCCCGGCAGTGCCTGCAGCATTTTTGGCACACGGAGGGCGCTCGCAAAGTCTCGCCCCATTCCGAGTCCGGCGGACAAACTTGGCCAGCCCCTCCCCCCAAGGCTATAGCCCACCCGTTTTTTGGGCATTTTTGCGGCGGACGAACTTGGGGACGGGACCTTCGGGCGCTTATTTTCGGGCCCGGCAGTGCCTGCAGCATTTTTGGCACACGGAGGGCGCTCGCAAAGTCTCGCCCCATTCCGAGTCCGGCGGACAAACTTGGCCAGCCCCTCCCCCCAAGGCTATAGCCCACCCGTTTTTTGGGCATTTTTGCGGCGGAAGAACTTGGGGACGGAATCTTTGGGTGCTTTTTTTCGGACATGGCTGTGCCCGTGGCCTATCTTTGGCACACGGAGGTCGCTCGCAAAGTCTCGCCCCATTCCGAGTCCGGCGGACGAACTTGGCCAGCCCCTCCCCCCAAGGCTATAGCCCACCCGTTTTTTGGGCATTTTTGCGGCGGACGAACTTGGGGACGGGACCTTCGGGCGCTTATTTTCGGGCCCGGCAGTGCCTGCAGCATTTTTGGCACACGGAGGGCGCTCGCAAAGTCTCGCCCCATTCCGTGTCCGGCGGACAAACTTGGCCAGCCCCTCCCCCCAAGGCTATAGCCCACCCGTTTTTTGGGCATTTTTGCGGCGGACGAGCTTGGGGACGGGACCTTCGGGCGCTTATTTTTTGGCCTGGATGTGCCCGGGGCCTATTTTTGGCTAACGGAGGGTGCTCGCATAGTCTCACCCCATTCCGAGTCCGGCGGACTAATATGGCCAGCCCCCCCCCCCCAAGACTATAGCCCACCCGTTTTTTGGACATTTTTGCGGCGGATGAACTTGGGGACGGGACCTTCGGGCACTTATTTTTTATCACGGCTGTGCCCGCAGCCTATTTTTGGCACACGGAGGGCGCTCGCAAAGTCTCGCCCCATTCCGAGTCTGGCGGACGAACTTGGCGAGCCCCTCCCCCCAAGGCTAAAGCCCACCCGTTTTTTGGGAATTTTTGCGGCGGACGAACTCTGGGACGGGACCTTCGGGCGCTTATTTTTGGGCGTGGCCGATTTTGGACACATGGAGGGCGCTCACAAAGTCTCGCCCCATTCCGAGTACGGCGGACGAACTTGGCCAGCCCCTCCCCCCAAGGCTATAGCCCACCCGTTTTTTGGGCATTTTTGCGGCGGACGAACTTGGGGACGGGACCTTCGGGTGCTTATTTTTTTTTGGGCCCAGCTGTGCCAGTGGCTTATTTTTGGTACACGGAGGGCGCTCGCAAAGTCTCGCCCCATTCCGAGTCCGGCGGACGAACATGGCCAGCCCCTCCCCCCAAGGCTATTGCCCACCCGTTTTTTGGGCATTTTTGCGGCAGAGGAACTTGGGGACGGGAGCTTCGGGTGCTTATTATTGGGCGTGGCTGTGCCCGCAGCCTATTTTTAGCACATGGACAGCGCTCGCAAAGTCTCGCCCCATTCCGAGTCCGGCGGACGAACATGGGCAGCCCCTCCCCCCAAGGCTATAGCCCACCCGTTTTTTGGGCATTTTTGCGGCGGACGAACTTGGGGACGGGACCTTCGGGCACTTATTTTTTGGTGTGGCTGTGCCCGCGGCCTATTTTGGGGCACGGAGGGTGCTCGCAAACTCTTGCCCCATTCCGAGTCCGGCGGACGAACTTGGCCAGCCCCTCCCCCCAAGGCTATAGCCCACCCGTTTTTTGGGCATTTTTGCGGCGGTCGAACTTGGGGACGGGACCTTCGGGGGCGGCTGGGCCCGCGGACTATTTTTGGCACATGGAGGGCGCTCGCAAAGTCTCGCCCCATTCCAAGTCCGGCGGACGAGCTTGGCCAGCCCCTCCCCCCAAGGCTATAGCCCACCCGTTTTTTGGGCATTTTTGCGGCGGACGAACTTGGGGACGGGACCTTCGGGCGCTTATTTTTTGGCCTGGATGTGCCCGCGGCCTATTTTTGGCACGAGGAGGGAGCTCGTAAAGACTCGCCCCATTCCGAGTCCGGCGGACCAACTTGGCCAGCCCATCCCCCGAAGGCTATACCCCACCTGTTTGTTGGGCAATTTTGCGGCGGATGAACTTGGGGACGGGACCGTCGGGCGCTTATTTTTGGGCGCAGCTGTGCCCGCGGCCTATCTTTGGCACACGGAGGGCGCTCGCAAAGTCTCGCCCCATTCCGAGTCCGGCGGACGAACTTGGCCAGCCCCTCCCCCCAAGCTATAGCCCACCCATTTTTCGGGCATTTTTGCAGCGGACGAACTTGGGGACGGGACCTTCGGGGGCGGCTGGGCCCGCGGACTATTTTTGGCACATGGAGGGCGCTCGCAAAGTCTCGCCCCATTCCAAGTCCGGCGGACGAGCTTGGCCAGCCCCTCCCCCCAAGGCTATAGCCCACCCGTTTTTTGGGCATTTTTGCGGCGGACGAACTTGGGGACGGGACCTTCGGGCGCTTATTTTTTGGCCTGGATGTGCCCGCGGCCTATTTTTGGCACACGGAGGGCGCTCGCAAAGTCTCACCCCATTCCGAGTCCGGCGGACGAATATGGCCAGCCCCTCCCCCCAAGACTATAGCCCACCCGTTTTTTGGACATTTTTGCGGCGGATGAACTTGGGGACGGGACCTTCGGGCGCTTATTTTTGGGTGTGGCTGTGCCCACGGTCTATTTTTGGCACACGGAGGGCGCTCGCAAAGTCTCGCCCCATTCCGAGTCCGGCGGACGAACTTGGCCAGCCCCTCCCCCCAAGGCTATAGCCCACCCGTTTTTTGGGCATTTTTGCGGCGGACGAACTCAGGGACGGGACCTTCGGGCGCTTATTTTTGGGTGCGGCTGTGCCCGTGGTCTATTTGTGGCACATGGAGGGCGCTCGCAAAGTCTCGCCTCATTCCGAGTCCGGCGGACGAACTTGGCCAGCCCCTCCCCCCAAGGCTATAGCCCACCCGTTTTTTGGGCATTTTTGCGGCGGACGAACTTGGGGACGGAATCTACGGGTGCTTTTTTTCGGACATGGCTGTGCCCGTGGCCTATCTTTGGCACACGGAGGTCGCTCGCAAAGTCTCGCCCCATTCCGAGTCCGGCGGACGAACTTGGCCAGCCCCTCCCCCCAAGGCTATAGCCCACCCGTTTTTTGGGAATTTTTGCGGCGGACGAACTCTGGGACGGGACCTTCGGGCACTTATTTTTGGGCGTGGCCGATTTTGGACAAATGGAGGGCGCTCACAAAGTCTCGCCCCATTCTGAGTCCGGTGGACGAACTTGGCCAGCCCCTCCCCCCAAGGCTATAGCCCACCCGTTTTTTGGGCATTTTTGCGGCGGACGAACTCGGGGACAGGACCTTCGGGCGCTTATTTTTGGGTGCGGCTGTGCCCGTGGCCTATTTTAGGCCCACAGAGGGTGCTCGCAAAGTCTCACCCCATTCCGAGTCCGGCGGACGAACTTGGCCAGCCCCTCCCCCCAAGGCTATAGCCCACCCGTTTTTTGGGAATTTTTGCGGCGGACGAACTTGGGGACGGGACCTTCGGGCGCTTATTTTTGGGTTCGGCTGTGCCCGTGGCCTATTTTAGGCCCACGGAGGGTGCTCGCAAAGTTTCACCCCATTCCGAGTCCGGCGGACGAACTTGGCCAGCCCCTCCCCCCAAGGCTATAGCCCACCCGTTTTTTGGGCATTTTTGCGGCGGACGAACTTAGGGATGGGACCTTCGGGCACTTATTTTTGGGCACGGCTGTGCACGCGGGCTATTTTTGGCACACGGAGAGTGCTCGCAAAGACTCGCCCTGTTACAAGTCCGGCGGACGAACTTGGCCGGCCCCTCCCCCCAAGGCTATAGCTCACCCGTTTTTTGGGCATTTTTGCGGCAGACGAACTTGGGGACGGCACCTTCGGGCACTTATTTTTGGACGCGGCTGTGTTCACGGCCTATTTTTGGCGCACGGAGGGCGCTCATAAAGTCTCACCCCATTCCGAGTCCGGCGGACGAACTTGGCCAGCCCCTCCCCCCAAGGCTATAGCCCACCCGTTTTTTGGGCATTTTTGCGGCGTATGAACTTTGGACGGGACCTTCGGGCGCTTATTTTTGGGAGCGGCTGTGCCCGCGGCCTATTTTTGGCACACGGAGGGCGCTCGCAAAGTCTCGCCCCATTCTGAGTCCGGCGGACGAACTTGGCCAGCCCCTCCCCCCAAGGCTATAGCCCACCCGTTTTTTGGGCATTTTTGCGGCGGATGAACTTGGGGACGGGACCTTCGGGAGCTTATTTTTGGGCACGGCTGTGCCCGTGGCCTATTTTTGGCACATGGAGGGCACTCACAAAGTCTCGCCCCATTCTGAGTCCGGCGGAAGAACTTGGCCAGGCTCTCCCCCCAAGGCTATAGGCCACCATTTTTTTGGGCATTTTTGCTGCGGACGAACTTGGGGACAGGATCTTCGGGCGCTTAGTTTTGGGCTCGGCTGTGTCCGCCGCCTATTTTTGACACACAGAGGGTGCTCGTAAATTCTCGCACCATTCCGAGTCCGGCGGGCGAACTTGGCCAGCCCCTGCCCCCAAGGCTATAGCCCACCCGTTTTTTGGGCATTTTTGCGGGGGACGAACTTGGGGACGGGACCTTCGGGTGCTTATTTTTGGGTACGGCTGTGCCCGCGGCCTATTTTTGGAACACGGAGGGCGCTCACAAAGTCTCACCCCATTCCGAGTCCGGCGGACGAACTTGGCCAGCCCCTCCCCCCAAGGCTATATCCCACCCGTTTTTTGGGCATTTTTGCGGCGGACGAACTTGGGGACGGGACCTTCGGGAGCTTATTTTTGGGCGCGGCTGTGCCCGCGGCCTATTTTTGGCACACGGAAGGCGCTCGCAAAGTCTCGACCCATTCCGAGTTCGGCGAACGAACTTGGCCAGCCCCTCCACCCAAGGCTATAGCTCACCCGTTTTTTGGGCATTTTTGCGGCGGACGAACTTGGGGACGGGACCTTCGGGCACTTATTTTTGGAAGCGGTTTTGTCCGCGGCCTATTTTTGGTGCACGGAGGGCGCTCGTAAAGTCTCACCCTATTCCGAGTCCGGCGGACGAACTTGGCCAGCCCCTCCCCCCAAGCCTATAGCCCACCCGTTTTTTGGGCATTTTTGCGGCGGATGAACTTGGGGACGGGATCTTCGGGCTCTTATTTTTGGGCCCGGCTGTGTCCGCTGCCTATATTTGGCACACGGAGGCCGCTCGCAAAGTCTCGCCCCATTCCGAGTCCGGCGGGCGAACTTGGCCAGCCCCTCCCCCGAAGGCTATAGCCCACCCGTTTTTTGGGCATTTTTACGGCGGTTGAACTTGGGGACGGGACCTTCGGGCGCTTATTTTTGGGCGCGGGTGTGCCCGTGGCCTATTTTTGGCACATGGAGTGTGCTCACAAAGTCTCACCCCATTCCGAGTCCGGCGGACGAACTTGGCCAGCCCCTCCCCCCAAGGCTATCTCCCACCCGTTTTTTGGGCATTTTTGCGGCGGACGAACTTGGGGACGGGACCTTCGGGAGCTTATTTTTGGGCGCGGCTGTGCCCACGGTCTATTTTTGGCACACGGAGGGTGCTCACAAAGTCTCGCCCCATTCCGAGTCCGGCGGAAGAACTTGGCCAGCCCCTCCCTCCAAGGCTATAGCCCACCATTTTTTTGGGCATTTTTGCTGCGGACGAACTTGGGGACGGGACCTTCGGGCGCTTATTTTTGTGCGCGGCTGCACCTGCGGCCTATTTTTGGCACACGGAGGGCGCTCGCAAAGTCTCGCCCCATTCCGAGACCGGCGGACGAACGTGGCCAGCCCCTCCCCCCAAGGCTATAGCCCACCCGTTTTTTGGAAATTTTTGCGGCGGACGAACTTGGGGACGGGACCTTCGGGCGCTTATTTTTGGGTGCGGCTGTGCCCGCGGCCCATTTTTGGCCCATGGAGGGTGCTCGCAAAGTCTCGCCCCATTCCGAGTCCGGCGGACGAACTTGGGGACGGGACCTTCGGGCACTTATTTTTGGAAGCGGTTGTGTCCGAGGCCTATTTTTGGCACACGGAGGGCGCTCGCAAAGTCTCGCCCCATTCTGAGTCCGGCGGAAGAACTTGGCCAGCCCCTCCCCCCAAGGCTATAGCCCACCATTTTTTTGGGCATTTTTGCTGCGGACGAACTTGGGGACGGGTCCTTCGGGAGCTTATTTTTGGGCCCGGCTGTGTCCGCCGCCTATATTTGGCACACGGTGGGCGCTCGCAAAGTCTCGCCCCATTCCGATTCCGGCGGGCGAACTTGGCCAGCCCCTCCCCCCAAGGCTATAGCTCACCCGTTTTTTGGCCATTTTTGCGGCGGACGAACTTAGGGACGGGACCTTGGGGCACTTATTTTTGGAAGCGGTTGTGTCCGAGGCCTATTTTTGGCACACGGTGGGCGCTCGCAAAGTCTCGCCCCATTCCGAGTCCGGCGGGCGAACTTGGCCAGCCCCTCCCCCGAAGGCTATAGCCCACCCGTTTTTTGGGCATTTTTACGGCGGTCGAACTTGGGGACGGGACCTTCGGGTGCTTATTTTTGGGCGCGGGTGTGCCCGTGGCCTATTTTTGGCACACGGAGTGTGCTCACAAAGTCTCACCCCATTCCGAGTCCGGCGGACGAACTTGGCCAGCCCCTCCCCCCAAGGCTATAGCCCACCCGTTTTTTGGGCATTTTTGCGGCCGACGAACTTGGGGACGGGACCTTTGGATGCTTATTTTTGGGCGCGGCTGTGCCCATGGCCTATTTTTGGCACACAGAGGGTGCTCGCAAAGTCTCGCCCCATTCCAAGTCCGGCGGACGAACTTGGCCAGCGCCTCCCCCCAAGGCTATAGACCACCCGTTTTTTGGGCATTTTTGCGGCGGACGAACTTGGGGACGGGACCTTCGGGCACTTAATTTTTTTGCGCGGCTGTTCCCACTGCCTATTTTCCACACACGGAGGGCGCTCGCAAAGTCTCGCCCCATTCCGAGTCCGGCGGACGAACTTGGCCAGCCCCTCCCCCCAAGGCTATAGCCCACCCGTTTTTTGGGCATTTTTGCGGCGGACGAACTTAGGGACGGGACCTTCGGACGCTTCTTTTTGGGCACGTCTGTGCCCACGGCCTATTTTTGGCACACGGAGGGCACTCGCAAAGTCTCGCCCCATTCCGAGTCCGGCGGACGAACTTGGCCAGCCCCCCCCCCCAAGGCTATAGCCCACAATTTTTTGGGCATTTTTGCGGCTAACGAGCATGGGGACGGTACCATCGGGCGCTTATTTTTGGGCGGGGCTGTCCCCGCGGCCTATTTTTGGCACGCAGAGGGTGCTCACAAAGTCTCATCCCATTCCAAGTCCGGCGGACGAACTTGGCCAGCCCCTCCCCCCAAGGCTATAGCCCACCCGTTTTTTGGGCATTTTTGCGGCGGACGAACTTGGGGACGGGACCTTCGGGCACTTAATTTTGGGAGCGGCTGTTCCCGCGGACTATTTTTCGCAAACGGAGGGCGCTCGCAAAGTGTCGCCCCATTCCGAGTCCGGCGGACGAACTTGGCCAGCCCCTCCCCCCAAGCCTATAGCCCACCCGTTTTTTGGGCATTTTTGCGGCGGACGAACTTGGGGACGGTACCTTCGGGCGCTTATTTTTGGGTGCAGCTGTGCCCGCGGCCTATTTTTGGCACACGGAGGGCGCTCGCAAAGTCTCGCCCCATTCCGAGTCCGGCGGACGAACTTGGCCAGCTCCTCCCCCCAAGGCTATAGACCACCCGTTTTTTGGGCATTTTTGTGGCGGACGAACTTGGGGACTGGACCTTCGGGCACTTAATTTTTGGCACGACTGTTCCCGCTGCCTATTTTCCACACACGGAGGGCGCTTATTTTTGGGCGGGGCTGTCCCCGCGGCCTATTTTTGGCACGCAGAGGGCGCTCACAAAGTCTCATCCCATTCCAAGTCCGGCGGACGAACTTGGCCAGCCCCTCCCCCCAAGGCTATAGCCCACCCGTTTTTTGGGCATTTTTGCGGCGGACGAACTTGGGGACGGTACCTTCGGGCGCTTATTTTTGGGTGCAGCTGTGCCCGCGGCCTATTTTTGGCACACGGAGGGCGCTCGCAAAGTCTCGCCCCATTCCAAGTCCGGCGGACGAAGTTGGCCAGCCCCTCCCCCCAAGGCTATAGCCCACCCGTTTTTTGGGCATTTTTGCGGCGGACGAACTTGGGGACGGGACCTTCGGATGCTTATTTTTGGGCGCGGCTGTGCCCGCGGCCTATTTTTGGCACACGGAGGGCGCTTGCAAAGTCTCGCCCCATTCTCAGTCCGGCGGACGAACTTGGCCATCGCCTTCCCCCAAGGCTATAGCCCACCCGTTTTTTGGGCATTTTTTCGGCGGACGAACTTGGGGACGGGACCTTCGGGGGCTTCTTTTTGGACGCGGCTGTGTCCACGGCCTATTTTTGACACACGGAGGGCCCTCGCAAAGTCTCGCCCCATTCCGAGTCCGGCGGACGAAGTTGGCCAGCCCCTCCCCCCAAGGCTTTAGCCCACCCGTTTTTTGGGCATTTTTGCGGAGGACGAACTTGGGGACGGGACCTTTGGGGGCTTATTTTTGGACACGGCTGTGCCCGCGGCCTATTTTTGGCACACGGAGGGCGCTCGCAAAGTCTCGCCCCATTCTGAGTCCGACGGACGAAGTTGGCCAGCCCCTCCCCCCAAGGCTATAGCCCTCCCGTTTTTTGGGCTTTTTTGCGGCAGACGAACTTAGGGACGGGACCTTCGGGGGCTTATTTTTAGGCGCGGCTGTGCCCGCAGCCTATTTTTGGTACACGGAGGGCGCTCGCAAAGTCTCACCTCATTCCGAGTCCGGCGGACGAAGTTGGCGAGCCCCTCCCCCCAAGGCTATAGCCCACCCGTTTTTTGGGCATTTTTGCGGCGGACGAACTTGGGGACCGGACCTTCGGGCGCTTATTTTTGGCCGCGGCTGTGCCCGCGGCTGTGCCCGCGGCTGCGCCCGCGGCCTATTTTTAGCACACGGAGGGCTCTCGCAAAGTCTCGCCCCATTCCGAGTCCGGCGGACGAACATGGCCAGCCCCTCCCCCCAAGGCTATAGCCCACCCGTACCCAAAAATAACCGCCCGAAGGCCGGGGCGCCAAGTTCGTCCAGCGGAAAAAGGCAACAAAATTGGGTTGGCTATAGCCTTGGGGGGTGGGGCCGGCCCACTTCGTCCGCCGGACTCGGAATGGCACGAGACTTTGCGAGGATCCTCCGTGCACAAAAAATTGGCCGTAGGTACAGCCGCGCCCAAAAATCACCGCCCGAAGGCTGGGGCGCCTAGATCGTCCAGCGGAAAAAGGCCACAAAAACGGGTGGGCTATAGCCTTGGGGGGTGGGGCTGGCCAAATTCGTCCGCCGGACTCGGAATGGCGCGAGACTTTGCGAGTGGCCTCCTTGTGCCAAAAACAGGCCGCGGGCACAGCAGCGCCCAAAAATAACCACCCGAAGGCTAGGGCGCCAAGTTCGTCCAGCGGAAAAAGGCCACAAAAACGGGTGGGCTATAGCCTTTGGGGGTGGGGCTGGTCGACTTCGTCCGCCGGACTCGGAATGGCGTGAGACTTTGCGAGCGGCCTCCATGAGCCAAAAATAGGCCGCGGGCACAGCCGCGCCCAAAAATAACCGCCCGAAGTCCGGGGTGCCAAATTTGTCCAGCGGAAAAAGGACACAAAAACGGGTGGGCTATAGCCTTGGGTGGTGGGGCTGGCCATCTTCGTCCGCCGGACTCGGAATGGCGCGAGACTTTGCGAGCGGCCTCCATGTGCCAAACATAGGCCGCGGACACAGCCGCGCCCAAAAATAACCACCCGAAGGCCGGGGCGCCTAGTTCGTCCAGCGGAAAATGGCCACAAAAACAGGTGGGCTATAGCCTTGGGGGGTGGGGCTGGCCAAATTCGCCCGCCGGACTCGGAATGGCGCGAGACTTTGCGAGCGGCCTCCGTGTGCCAAAAATAGGCCGCGGGCACAGGTGTGCCCAATAATAACCGCCCGAAGGCCGGGGCGCCAAGTTCATCCAGCGGAAAAAGGCCACAAAAACGGGTGGGCTATACCCTTGGGTGGTGGGGCTGGCCATCTTCGTCCGCCGGACTCGGAATGGCGCGAGACTTTGCGAGTGCCCTCATTGTGCCAAAGATAGGCTGCGGGCACAGCCGCGCCCAAAAATAAGGGCCCAAAGGTCCCGTCCCCAAGTTCGTCCGCCGCAAATATGCCCAAAAAACGGGTGGGCTATAGCCTTGGGGGGAGGGGCTGGCCCACTTTGTCCGCCGGACTCGGAATGGGGCGAGACTTTGCGAGCACCCTCCGTGTGCCAAAAATAGGCCGCGGGCACAGCCGCGCCCAAAAATAAGCCCCCGAAGGTCCCGTCCCCAAGTTCGTCAGCTGTAAAAATTCCCAAAGAACGAGTGGGCTATAGCCTTCGGGGGAGGGGCTGGCCAACTTCGTCCGCCGGACTCGGAATGGGGCGAGACTTTGCGAGCGCCCTCCGTGTGCCAAAAATAGGCCGCGGCCACAGCCGCACCCAAAAATAAGCCCCCGAAGGTCCCGTCCCCAAGTTCGTCCGCCGCAAAAATGCCCAAAAAACGGGTGGGCTGTAGCCTTGGGGGGAGGGGCTGGCCCACTTCGTCTGCCGGACTCGGAATGGGGCGAGACTTTGCGAGCGCCCTCCGTGTACCAAAAATAGGCCGCGGGCACAGCCGCGCCCAAAAATAAGCTCCCGAAGGTCCCGTCCCCAAGTTCGTCCGCCGCAAAAATGCCCAAAAAACGGGTGGGCTATAGCCTTGGGGGGAGTCGCTGGCCAACTTCGTCCGCCGGACTCGGAATGGGGCGAGACTTTGCGAGCGCCCTCCGTGTGCCAAAAATAGGCTGCGGGCACAGCCGCGCCCAAAAATAAGCGCCCAAAGGTCCCATCCCCAAGTTCGTCCGCCGCAAATATGCCCAAAAAACGGGTGGGCTATAGCCTTGGGGGGAGGGGCTGGCCCACTTCGTCCGCCGGACTCCGAATGGGGCGAGACTTTGTGAGCGCCCTCCGTGTGCCAAAAATAGGCCGCGGGCACAGCCGCACCCAAAAAAAAGCCCCCGAAGGCCCCGTCCCCAAGTTCGTCCGCTGTAAAAATGCCCAAAGAACGGGTGGGCTATAGCCTTCGGGGGAGGGGCTGGCCAACTTCGTCCGCCGAACTCGGAATCGGGCGAGACTTTGCGAGCTCCCTCCGTGTGCCAAAAATAGGCCGCGGCCACAGCCGCACCCAAAAATAAGCCCCCGAAGGTCCCGTCCCCAAGTTCGTCCACCGCAAAAATGCCCAAAAAACGGGTGGGCTATAGCCTTGGGGGGAGGGGCTGGCCCACTTCGTCCGCCGGACTCGGAATGGGACGAGACTTTACGAGCGCCCTCCGTGTGCCAAAAATAGGCCTTGGGCACAGCCGCGCCCAAAAATAAGCACCCAAAGGTCCCTTCCCAAAGTTCGTCCGCCGCGAAAATGCCCAAAAAACGGGTGGGCTGTAGCCTTGGGGGGAGGGGCTGGCCCACTTCGTCCGCCGGACTCGGAATGGGGCGAGACTTTGCGAACGCCCTCCGTGTGCCAAAAATAGGCTGCGGGCACAGCCGCGCCCAAAAATAAGCACGCGAAGGTCCCGTCCCCAAGTTCATCCGCCGCAAAAATGCCCAAAAAACGGGTGGGCTATAGCCTTGGGGGGAGGGGCTGGACAACTTCGTCCGCCGGACTCGGAATCGGGCGAGACTTTGCGAGCGCCCTCTGTGTGCCAAAAATAGGCCGCGGCCACAGCCGCGCCCAAAAATAAGCCCCCGAAGGTCCCGTCCCCAAGTTCGTCCGCCGCAAAAATGCCCAAAAAACGGGTGGGCTATAGCCTTGGGGGGAGGGGCTGGCCCACTTCGTCCGCCGGACTCGGAATGGGGCGAGACTTTACGAGCGCCCTCCGTGTGCCAAAAATAGGCCGCGGGCACAGCCGCGCCCAAAAATAAGCCCCCGAAGGTCCCGTCCCCAAGTTCGTCCGCCGCAAAAATGCCCAAAAAACGGGTGGGCTATAGCCTTGGGGGGAGGGGCTGGCCCACTTCGTCTGCCGGACTCGGAATGGGGCGAGACTTTGCGAGCGCCCTCCGTGTGCCAAAAATAGGCCGCGGCCACAGCCGCGCCCAAAAATAAGCTCCCGAAGGTCCCATCCCCAAGTTCGTCCGCCGCAAAAATGCCCAAAAAACGGGTGGGCTATAGCCTTGGGGGGAGTCGCTGGCCGACTTCGTCCGCCGGACTCGGAATGGGGCGAGACTTTGCGAGCGCCCTCCGTGTGCCAAAAATAGGCTTCGGTCACAGCCGCGCCCAAAAATAAGCGCCCAAAGGTCCCATCCCCAAGTTCGTCCGCCGGAAATATGCCCAAAAAACGGGTGGGCTATAGCCTTGGGGGGAGGGGCTGGCCCACTTCGTCCGCCGGACTCCGAATGGGGCGAGACTTTGCGAGCGCCCTCCGTGTGCCAAAAATAGGCCGCGGGCACAGCCGCACCCAAAAAAAAGCCCCCGAAGGCCCCGTCCCCAAGTTCGTCCGCTGTAAAAATGCCCAAAGAACGGGTGGGCTATAGCCTTCGGGGGAGGGGCTGGCCAACTTCGTCCGCCGAACTCGGAATCGGGCGAGACTTTGCGAGCTCCCTCCGTGTGCCAGGCGCGGCCACAGCCGCACCCAAAATAAGCCCCGAAGGTCCCGTCCCCAAGTTCGTCCACCGCAAAAATGCCCAAAAAACGGGTGGGCTATAGCCTTGGGGGGAGGGGCTGGCCCACTTCGTCCGCCGGACTCGGAATGGGACGAGACTTTACGAGCGCCCTCCGTGTGCCAAAAATAGGCCGCGGGCACAGCCGCGCCCAAAAATAAGCACCCAAAGGTCCCTTCCCCAAGTTCGTCCGCCGCGAAAATGCCCAAAAAACGGGTGGGCTGTAGCCTTGGGGGGAGGGGCTGGCCCACTTCGTCCGCCGGACTCGGAATGGGGCGAGACTTTGCGAACGCCCTCCGTGTGCCAAAAATAGGCTGCGGGCACAGCCGCGCCCAAAAATAAGCACGCGAAGGTCCCGTCCCCAAGTTCATCCGCCGCAAAAATGCCCAAAAAACGGGTGGGCTATAGCCTTGGGGGGAGGGGCTGGACAACTTCGTCCGGACTCGGAATGGGGCGAGACTTTGCAGCACCCTCCGTGTGCCAAAATAGTCCGGGCACAGCGCCCAAAAATAAGCCCCGAAGGTCCCGTCCCCAAGTTCGTCCGCCGCAAAATGCCTAAAAACGGGTGGGCTGTAGCCTTGGGGGAGGGGCTGGCCCACTTCGCCGGACTAGGAATGGGGCGAGACTTTGCGAGCGCCCTCCGGGTGCCAAAAATAGGCCGCGCCAAAAATAAGCGCCCGTCCCCAAGTTCGTCCGCCGCAAAAATGCCCAAAAAACGGGTGGGCTATAGCCTTGGGGGGAGGGGCTGGCCAAGTTCGTCCGCCGGACTCGGAATGGGGCGAGACTATGCGAGCACCCTCTGTGTGCCAAAAATAGGCCCTGGGCACAGCCGCGCCAAAAAATAAGCGCCCGAAGTCCCGTCCCCAAGTTCGTCCGCCGCAAAAATGCCCAAAAAATGGGTGGGCTATAGCCTTGGGGGGAGGGGCTGGCCAAGTTCGTCCGCCGGACTCGGAATGGGGCGAGACTTTGGGAACGCCCTCCGTGTGCCAAAAATAGGCCGCGGATACAACCGCGCCCAAAAATAAGCCCCCGAAGGCCCCGTCCCCAAGTTCGTCCGCCGCAAAAATGCCCAAAAAACGGGTGGGCTATAGCCTTGGGGGGAGGGGCTGGCCCACTTCGTCCGCCGGACTCGGAATGGGGCGAGACTTTGCGAAAGCCCTCCGTGTGCCAAAAATAGGCTGTGGGCACAGCCGCGCCCAAAAATAAGCACGCGAAGGTCCCGTCCCCAAGTTCATCCTCCGCAAAAATGCCCAAAAAACGGGTGGGCTATAGCCTTGGGGGGAGGGACTGGCCCACTTCGTCCGCCGGACTCGGAATGGGGCGAGACTTTACGAGCACCCTCCGTGTGCCAAAAATAGGCCGCGGGCACAGCCACGCCCAAAAATAATCCCCCGAAGGTCCCGTCCCCAAGTTCGTCCGCTGCAAAAATGCCCAAAAAACGGGTGGGCTATAGCTTTGGGGGGAGGGGCTGGCCAACTTCGTCCGCCGGACTCGGAATGGGGCGAGACTTTGCGAGCGCCCTCCGTGTGCCGAAAATAGGCCCCGGGCACAGCCGCACCCAAAAATAAGCCCCCGAAGGTCCCGTCCCCAAGTTCGTCCGCCGCAAAAATGCCGAAAAAACGGGTTGGCTTTAGCCTTGGGGGGAGGGGCTGGCCTACTTCGTCCGCCAGACTCGGAATGGGGCGAGACTTTGCGAGCGCCCTCCGTGTGCCAAAAATAGGCCACGGGCACAGCCGCGCCCAAAAATAAGCACCCAAAGGTCCCGTCCCCAAGTTCGTCCGCCGCGAAAATGCCAAAAAACGGGTGGGCTATAGCCTTGGGGGGAGGGGCTGGCCAAGTTCGTCCGCCGGACTCTGAATGGGGCAAGACTTTGCGAGCGCCCTCCGTGTGCCAAAAATAGGCCGCGGGCACAGCCGCGACAAAAAATAAGCCGCTGAAGGTCCCGACACCAAGTTCGTCCGCCGCAAAAATGCCCAAAAAATGGGTGGGCTATAGCCTTGGGGGGAGGGGCTGGCCAAGTTCGTCCGCCGGGCTCGGAATGGGGTGAGACTTTGCGAGTGCCCTCCGTGTGCCAAAAATAGGTCCTGGCCACAGCCTCGCCAAAAAATAAGCGCCCAAAGGTCCCGTCCCCAAGTTCGTCCGCCGCAAAAATGCCCAAAATACGGGTGGGCTATAGCCTTGGGGAGGGGGCTGTCCGCCGGACTCGGAATGGGGCGATACTTGGTGATCGCCCTCCGTGTGCCAAAAATATGCCGCGGGCACAGCCATGCCCAAAAATAAGTGCCCGAAGGTCCCGTCCCCAAGTTCATCCGCCGCAAAAATGCCCAAAAAACGGGTGGGCTATAGCCTTGGGGGGAGGGGCTGGGCAAGTTCGTCCGCCGGACTCGGAATGGGGCAAGTCTTTGCGAGCGCCCTCCGTGTGCCAAAAATAGGCCGCAGACACAGCCGCGCCCAAAAATAAGGGCCCGAAGGTCCCGACCCCAAGTTCGTCCGCCGCAAAAATGGCCAAAAAATGGGTGGGCTATAGCCTTGGGGGGAGGGGCTAGCCAAGTTCGTCCGCCGGACTCAGAATGGGGCAAGATTTTGCGAGCGCCCTCCGTGTGCCAAAAATAGGCCGTGGGTACAGCCGCGCCCAAAAATAATTGCCCGAAGGTCCCGACCCCAAGTTCGTCCGCCGCAAAAATGCCAAAAAAACGGGTGGGCTATAGCCTTGGGGGGAGGGGCTGGCCAAGTTCGTCCGCCGGACTCGGAATGGGGCAAGACTTTGCCAGCGCCCTCCCTGTGCCAAAAATAGGGCGCGGACACAGCTGCACCCAAAAATAAGCGCCCGAAGGTCCCGACCCCAAGTTCGTCCGCCGCAAAAATGCCCAAAAAAGGGGTGGGCTATAGCCTTGGGGAGGGCTGGCCATCCCGGACTCGGAATGGGGCGAGACTTTGCGAGCGCCCTCCGTGTGCCAAAAATAGGACGCGGCCGCAGCCGCGCCCAAAAATAAGCACCCAAAGGTCCCGTCCCAAGGGTTTCGTCCGCCGCAAAAATGCCCAAAAAACGGGTGGGCTGTAGCCTTGGGGGGAGGGGCTGGCCCACTTCGTCCGCCGGACTCGGAATGGGGTGAGACTTTGCGGGCGCCCTCCGTGTGCCAAAAATAGGCCGGGGGCACAGCCGCGCCTAAAAATAAGCGCCCGAAGGTCCTGTCCCCAAGTTCGTCCGCCGCAAAAATGCCCAAAAAACGGGTGGGCTATAGCCTTGGGGGGAGGGGCTGGCCAAGTTCGTCCGCCGGACTCAGAATGGGGCGAGACTTTACGAGCGCCCTCTGTGTGCCAAAAATAGGCCCTGGGCACAGCCACGCCCAAAAATAAGCGCCCAAAGGTCCCGTCCCCAAGTTCGTCCGCCGCAAATATGCCCAAAAAACGGGTGGGCTATAGCCTTGGGGGGAGGGGCTGGCCCACTTCGTCCGCCGGACTCGGAATGGGGCGAGACTTTGCGAGTGCCCTCCGTGTGCCAAAAATAGGCTGCGGGCACAGCCGCGCCCAAAAATAAGCACCCAAAGGTCCCGTCCCCAAGTTCGTCCGCCGCGAAAATGCCCAAAAAACGGGTGGGCTATAGCCTTGGGGGGAGGGGCTGGCCAAGTTCGTCCGCCGGACTCTGAATGGGGCAAGACTTTGCGAGCGCCCTCCGTGTGCCAAAAATAGGCCACGGGCACAGCCGCGACCAAAAATAAGCCGTTGAAGGTCCCGACACCAAGTTCGTCCGCCGCAAAAATGCCCAAAAAATGGGTGGGCTATAGCCTTGGGGGGAGGGGCTGGCCAAGTTCGTCCGCCGGGCTCGGAATGGGGTGAGACTTTGCGAGTGCCCTCCGTGTGCCAAAAATAGGTCCTGGGCACAGCCTCGCCAAAAAATAAGCGCCCAAAGGTCCCGTCCCCAAGTTCGTCCGCCGCAAAAATGCCCAAAAAACGGGTGGGCTATAGCCTTGGGGGGAGGGGCTGGCCAAGTTCGTCCGCCGGACTCGGAATGGGGCGATACTTGGTGATCGCCCTCAGTGTGCCAAAAATATGCCGCGGGCACAGCCATGCCCAAAAATAAGTGCCCGAAGGTCCCGTCCCCAAGTTCGTCCGCCGCAAAAATGCCCAAAAAACGGGTGGGCTATAGCCTTGGGGGGAGGGGCTGGGCAAGTTCGTCCGCCGGACTCGGAATGGGGCAAGTCTTTGCGAGCACCCTCCGTGTGCCAAAAATAGGCCGCAGACACAGCCGCGCCCAAAAATAAGGGCCCGAAGGTCCCGACCCCAAGTTCGTCCTCCGCAAAAATGCCCAAAAAATGGGTGGGCTATAGCCTTGGGGGGAGGGGCTAGCCAAGTTCGTCCGCCGGACTCAGAATGGGGCAAGATTTTGCGAGCGCCCTCCGTGTGCCAAAAATAGGCCGCGGGCACAGCCGGGCCCAAAAATAATTGCCCGAAGGTCCCGACCCCAAGTTCGTCCGCCGCAAAAATGCCCAAAAAACGGGTGGGCTATAGCCTTGGGGGGAGGGGCTGGCCAAGTTCGTCCGCCGGACTCGGAATGGGGCAAGACTTTGCCAGCGCCCTCCCTGGGCCAAAAATAGGGCGCGGACACAGCCGCACCCAAAAATAAGCGCCCGAAGGTCCCGACCCCAAGTTCGTCCGCCGCAAAAATGCCCAAAAAAGGGGTGGGCTATAGCCTTGGGGGGAGGGGCTGGCCAAGTTCGTCCGCCGGACTCGGAATGGGGCGAGACTTTGCGAGCGCCCTCCGTGTGCCAAAAATAGGACACGGCCGCAGCCGCGCCCAAAAATAAGCAACCAAAGGTCCCGTCCCAAGGGTTCGTCCGCCGCAAAAATGCCCAAAAAACGGGTGGGCTGTAGCCTTGGGGGGAGGGGCTGGCCCACTTCGTCCGCCGGACTCGGAATGGGGCGAGACTTAGCGAGCGCCCTCCGTGTGCCAAAAATAGGCCGTGCCCAAAAATAAGCGCCCGAAGGTCCCGTCCCCAAGTTCGTCCGCCGCAAAAATGCCCAAAAAACGGGTGGGCTATAGCCTTGGGGGGAGGGGCTGGCCAAGTTCGTCCGCCGGACTCGGAATGGGGCGAGACTTTGCGAGCACCCTCTGTGTGCCAAAAATAGGCCCTGGGCACAGCCGCACCAAAAAATAAGTGCCCGAAGGTCCCGTCCCCAAGTTCGTCCACCGCAAAAATGCCCAAAAAATGGGTGGGCTATAGCCTTGGGGGGAGGGGCTGGCTCACTTCGTCCGCCGGACTCGGAATGGGGCGAGACTTTGCGAACGCCCTCCGTGTGCCAAAAATAGGCTGCGGGCACAGCCGCGCCCAAAAATAAGCACGCGAAGGTCCCGTCCCAAAGTTCATCCTCCGCAAAAATGCCCAAAAAACGGGTGGGCTATAGCCTTGGGTGGAGCGACTGGCCCACTTCGTCCGCCGGACTCGGAATGGGGCGAGACTTTGCGAGCACCCTCCGTGTGCCAAAAATAGTCCGCGGGCACAGCCGCGCCCAAAAATAAGCCCCCGAAGGTCCCGTCCCCAAGTTCGTCCGCCGCAAAAATGCCCAAAAAACGGGTGGGCTGTAGCCTTGGGGGGAGGGGCTGGCCCACTTCGTCCGCCGGACTCGGAATGGGGCGAGACTTTGCGAGCGCCCTCCGTGTGCCAAAAATAGGCCGCGCCCAAAAATAAGCGCCCGAAGGTCCCGTCCCCAAGTTCGTCCGCCGCAAAAATGCCCAAAAAACGGGTGGGCTATAGCCTTGGGGGGAGGGGCTGGCCAAGTTCGTCCGCCGGACTCGGAATGGGGCGAGACTTTGCGAGCGCCCTCCGTGTGCCAAAAATAGGCCTCGGGCACAGCCACGCCCAAAAATAAGCGCCCGAAGGTCCCGTCTCCAAGTTCGTCCGCCGAAAAAATTCCCAAAAAATGGGTGGGCTATAGCCTTGGGGGAGGGGCTGGCCAAGTTCGTCCGCCGGACTCGGAATGGGGCGAGACTTGGCGAGCGCCCTCCGTGTGCCAAAAATAGGCCGCCGACACAGCCGCGCCCAAAAATAAGCACCCAAAGGTCCCCTCCCCAAGTTCGTCTGCCGCAAAAATGCCCAAAAAACGGGTGGGCTATAGCCTTGGGGGGAGGGGCTGGCCAAGTTCGTCCGCCGGACTCGGAATGGGGCGAGACTTTGCGAGTGCCCTCCGTGTGCCATAAATAGGCTGCGGGCACAGCCGAGCCCAAAAATAAGCGCCCGAAGGTCCCGTCCCCAAGTTCGTCCTCTGCAAAAAGGCCCCAAAATCGGGTGGGCTGTAGCTTTGGGGGGAGGGGCTGGCCAAGTTTGACCGCCGGACTCGGAATGGGGCGAGACTTTGCGAGCGCCCTCCGTGTGGCAAAAATAGGCCGCGGGAACAGCCGCACCCAACAATAAGCACCCGAAGGTCCCATCCCCAAGTTCGTCCGCCGCAAAAATACCCAAAAAACGGGTGGGCTATAGCCCTGGGGGGAGGTGCTGGCCAAGTTCGTCCGCCGGTCTCGGAATGGGACGAGACTTTGCGAGCACCCTCCGTGTGCCAAAAATAGTCTGCGGGCACAGCCGCGCCTAAAAATAATCGCCCGAAGGTCCCCTCCCCAAGTTCGTCCGCTGCAAAAATGCCCAAAAAACGGGTGGGCTATAGCTTTGGGGGGAGGGGCTGGCCAAGTTCGTCCGCCGGACTCGGAATGGGGCGAGACTTTGCGAGCGCCCTCCGTGTACTGAAAATAGGCCGCGGGCATAGCCACGCCCAAAAATAAGTGCCCGAAGGTCCCCTCCCCAAGTTCGTCCGCCCCAAAAATGCCCAAAAATCGAGTGGGCTATCGCATTGGGGGGAGGGGATGGCCATGTTCATCCGCCGGACTCGGAATGGGGCGAGACTTTGTAAGCGCCCTCCGTCTGCCAAAAATAGGCTGTGGGAACAGCCGCGCCCAAAAATAAGCGCCCGAAGGTCCGATCCCCAAGTTCGTACGCTGAAAAAATGCCCAAAAAACGGGTGGGCTATAGCCTTGGGGGGAGGGGCTGGCCAAGTTCGTACGCCGGACTCGGAATGGGGCGAGACTTTGCGAGTGCCCTCCGTGTGCCATAAATAGGCTGCGGGCACAGCAGATCCAAAAATAAGCGCCCGAAGGTCCCGTCCCCAAGTTCATCCTCTGCACAAATGCCCCAAAATCGGGTGGGCTGTAGCCTTGGGGGAAGGGCTGGCCAACTTTGTCCGCCGGACTCGGAAATGGCGAGACTTTGCGATAGCCCTCTGTGTGCCAAAAATATGCCACGGGCACAGCCGCGCCCAAAAATAAGCACCCGAAGGTCCCATCCCCAAGTTCGTCCGCCGCAAAAATACCCAAAAAACGGGTGGGCTATAGCCCTGGGGGGAGGTGCTGGCCAAGTTCGTCCGCCGGTTTCGGAATGGGACGAGACTTTGCGAGTACCCTCCGTGTGCCAAAAATAGGCTGCGGGCACAGCCGCGCCTACAAATAATCGCCCGAAGGTCCCCTCCCCAAGTTCGTCCGCCGCAAAAATGCCCAAAAAACGGGTGGGCTATAGCCTTGGGGGGAGGGGATGGCCAAGTTCGTCCGCCGGACTCGGAATGGGGCGAGACTTTGCGAGCACCCTCCGTGTACCGAAAATAGGCCGCGGGCATAGCCGCACCCAAAAATAAGTGCCCGAATGTCCCCTCCCCAAGTTCGTCCGCCCCAAAAATGCCCAAAAATCGGGTGGGCTATCGCATTGGGGGGAGGGGATGGCCATAATCATCCGCCGGACTCGGAATGGGGCGAGACTTTGCAAGCACCCTCCGTCTGCCAAAAATAGGCTGCGGGAACAGCCGCGCCCAAAAATAAGCGCCCGAAGGTCCCATCCCCAAGTTCGTACGCTGCAAAAATGCCCAAAAAACGGGTGGGCTATAGCCTTGGGGGGAGGGGCTGGCCAAGTTCGTCCGCCGGACTCGGAATGGGGCGAGACTTTGCGAGTGCCCTCCGTGTGCCATAAATAGGCTGCGGGCACAGCAGAGCCCAAAAATAAGCGCCCGAAGGTCCCGTCCCCAAGTTCATCCTCTGCACAAATGCCCCAAAATCGGGTGGGCTGTAGCCTTGGGGGAAGGGCTGGCCAACTTTGTCCGCCGGACTCGGAAATGGCGAGACTTTGCGATAGCCCTCCGTGTGCCAAAAATATGCCACGGGCACAGCCGCGCCCAAAAATAAGTACCCGAAGGTCCCGTCCCCAAGTTCGTCCGCCGCAAAAATGCCCAAAAAATGGGTGGGCTATAGCATTGGGGGGAGGGGCTGGCCCACTTCGTCCGCCGGACTCGGAATCGGGCGAGACATTCCGAGCGCCCTCCGTGAGCCAAAAATAGGCCGCGGGTACAGCCACGTCCAAAATGAAGTGCCCGAAAGTCCCATCCCCAAGTTCATCCGCCGTAAAAATGCCCAAAAAACGGGTGGGCTATAGCCTTGGGGGGAGGGGCTGGCCAAGGTCGTCCGCCGGACTCAGAATGGGGCGAGACTTTGCGAGCGGCCTCCGTGTGGCGAAAAGAGGCCACGGGCAGAGCCGCCCCCAAAAATAAGCGCCCGAAGGTCCCGTCCCCAAGTTCGTCCGCCGCAAAAATGCCCAAAAAACGGGTGGGTTATAGCCTTGGGGGGAGGGGCTGGCCAAGTTCGTCCGCCGGACTCGGAATGGGGCGAGACTTTGCGAGCGCCCTCCGTGTGCCAAAAATAGGCCTCAGGCACAGCCGCGCCCAAAAATAAGCGCCCGAAGGTCCCGTCTCCAAGTTCGTCCGCCGCAAAAATGCCCAAAAAACGGGTGGGTTATAGCCTTGGGGGGAGGGGCTGGCCAAGTTCGTCCGCCGGACTCGGAATGGGACGAGACTTTGCGAGCACCCACCGTGTACCAAAAATAGGCCGCGGGCACAACCGCACCCAAAAATAAGCGCCCGAAGGTCCCATCCACAAGTTCGTCCGCCGCAAAAATGCCCAAAAAACGGGTGGGCTACAGCCTTGGGGGGATGGGCTGGCCAAGTTCGTCCGCCGGACTCGGAATGGGGCAAGACATTGCGAGCGCCATCCGTTGCCAAAAATAGGCCGCGTGGAAAGCCGCTCCCAAAAATAAGCGCCCGAAGGTCCCGTCCCCAAGTTCGTCCGCCGCAAAAATGCCCAAAAAACGGGTGGGCTATAGCGTTGGGGGGAGGGGCAGGCCAAGTTCGTCCGCCGGACTCGGAATGGGGCGAGACTTTGCGAGCGCCCTCCGTGTGTCAAAAATAGGCCGCGGGCACAGCCGCGCCCAAAAATAAGCGCCCGAAGGTCCCGTCCCCAAGTTCGTCCGCCGCAAAAATGCCCAAAAAACGGGTGGGCTATAGCCTTGGGGGGAGGGGCTGGCCAAGTTCGTCCGCCGGACTCGGAAAGGGGCGAGACTTTGCGAGCGCCCTCCGTGTGCCAAAAATAAGCCGTAGGCACAGACGCGCCAAAAAATGAAGGCCCGAATGTCCCGTCCCCAAGTTCGTCTGCCGCAAAAATGAACAAAAAACGGGTGGGCTATAGCCTAGGGGGGAGGGGCTGGCCAAGTTCGTCTGCCGGACTCGGAATGGGGCGAGACTTTGCGAGCGGCCTCCGTGTGCCAAAAAGAGGCCACGAGCAGAGCCGCACCCAAAAATAAGCGCCCGAAGGTCCCGTCCCCAAGTTCGTCCGCCACAAAAATAGCCAAAAAACGGGTGGGTTATAGCCTTGGGGGGAGGGGCTGGCCAAGTTCGTCAGCCGGACTCGGAATGGGGCGAGACTTTGCGAGCGCCCTCCGTGTGCAAAAAAAAGGCTGCGGGCACAGTCGAGCCCAAAAATAAGCACCCGAAGGTCCCATCCCCAAGTTCGTCCGCCGTAAAAATGCCCAAAAAACGGGTGGGCTATAGCCTTGGGGGGAGGGGCTGGCCAAGTTCGTCCGCCGGACTCGGAATGGGGCGAGACTTTGCGAGCGCCCTCCATGTGCCAAAAATAGGCCGCGGGCAAAGCCGCGCCCAAAAATAAGGGCCCGAAGGTCCCGTCCCCAAGTTCATCCGCCGCAAAAATTCCCAAAAAATGGGTGGGCTATAACCTTCGGGGGAGGTGCTGGCCAAGTTCGTCCGCCGGACTCGGAATGGGACGAGACTTTGCGAGCACCCACCGTGTACCAAAAATAGGCCACGGGCACAACCGTACCCAAAAATAAGCGCCCGAAGGTCCCATCCACAAGTTCGTCCGCCGCAAAAATGCCCAAAAAACGGGTGGGCTACAGCCTTGGGGGGATGGGCTGGCCAAGTTCGTCCGCCGGACTCGGAATGGGGCAAGACATTGCGAGCGCCATCCGTTGCCAAAAATAGGCCGCGTGGAAAGCCGCTCCCAAAAATAAGCGCCCGAAGGTCCCGTCCCCAAGTTCGTCCGCCGCAAAAATGCCCAAAAAACGGGTGGGCTATAGCCTTGGGGGGAGGGGCAGGCCAAGTTCGTCCGCCGGACTCGGAATGGGGCGAGACTTTGCGAGCGCCCTCCGTGTGCCAGAAATAGGCCACTGGCACAGCCGCACCCGAAAATAAGCACCCGAAGGTCCCGTCCCCAAGTTCGTCCGCCGCAAAAATGCCCAAAAAACGGGTGGGCTATAGCCTTGGGGGGAGGGGCTGGCCAAGTTCGTCCACCGGACTCGGAATGGGGCGAGACTTTGCGAGCACCCTCCGTGTGCCAAAAATAGGCTGTGGGCACAGCCGCACCCAAAAATAAGCGCCCGAAGGTCCCGTCCCCTACTTCATCCGCCGCAAAAATGCCCAAAAAACGGGTGGGCCATAGCCTTGGGGGGAGGGGCTGGCCAAGTTCGTCCGCCGGACTCGGAATGGGGCGAGACTTTGCGAGCGCCCTCCGTGTGCCAGAAATAGGCCGCTGGCACAGCCGCACCCGAAAATAAGCACCCGAAGGTCCCGTCCCCAAGTTCGTCCGCCGCAAAAATGCCCAAAAAACGGGTGGGCTATAGCCTTGGGGGGAGGGGCTGGCCAAGTTCGTCCACCGGACTCGGAATGGGGCGAGACTTTGCGAGCGCCCTCCGTGTGCCAAAAATAGGCTGTGGGCACAGCCGCACCCAAAAATAAGCGCCCGAAGGTCGCGTCCCAAAGTTCATCCGCCGCAAAAATGCCCAAAAAACGGGTGGGCTATAGCCTTGGGGGGAGGGGCTGGCCAAGTTCGTCCGCCGGACTCGGAATGGGGCGAGACTTTGCGAGCGCCCTCCGTGTGTCAAAAATAGGTCGCGGGCACAGCCGCGGCCAAAAATAAGCGCCCGAAGGTCCCGTCCCCAAGTTCATCCTCTGCAAAAATGCCCCAAAATCGGGTGGGCTGTAGCCTTGGGGGAAGGGCTGGCCAACTTTGTCCGCCGGACTCGGAAATGGCGAGACTTTGCGATAGCCCTCCGTGTGCCAAAAATATGCCACGGGCACAGCCGCGCCCAAAAGTAAGCACCCGAAGGTCCCGTCCCCAAGTTCGTCTGCCGCAAAAATGCCCAAAAAACGGGTGGGCTATAGCATTGGGGGGAGGGGCTGGCCAAGTTCGTCCGCCGGACTCGGAATGGGGCGAGACTTTGCGAGCGCCCTCCGTGTGTCAAAAATAGGCCGCGGGCACAGCCGCGCCCAAAAATAAGAGCCCGAAGGTCCCGTCCCCAAGTTCGTCCGCCGCAAAAATGCCCAAAAAACGGGTGGGCTATAGCCTTGGGGGGAGGGGCTGGCCAAGTTCGTCCGCCGGACTCGGAATGGGGCGAGACTTTGCGAGCGCCCTCCGTGTGCCAAAAATAAGCCGTAGGCACAGACGCGCCAAAAAATGAAGGCCCGAATGTCCCGTCCCCAAGTTCGTCTGCCGCAAAAATGAACAAAAAACGGGTGGGCTATAGCCTAGGGGGGAGGGGCTGGCCAAGTTCGTCTGCCGGACTCAGAATGGGGCGAGACTTTGCAAGCGGCCTCCGTGTGCCAAAAAGAGGCCACGAGCAGAGCCGCACCCAAAAATAAGCGCCCGAAGGTCCCGTCCCCAAGTTCGTCCGCCACAAAAATGCCCAAAAAACGGGTGGGTTATAGCCTTGGGGGGAGGGGCTGGGCAAGTTCGTCCGCCGGACTCGGAATGGGGCGAGACTTTGCGAGCGCCCTCCGTGTGCAAAAAAAAGGCTGCGGGCACAGTCGCGCCCAAAAATAAGCACCCGAAGGTCCCATCCCCAAGTTCGTCCGCCGTAAAAATGCCCAAAAAACGGGTGGGCTATAGCCTTGGGGGGAGGGGCTGGCCAAGTTCGTCCGCCGGACTCGGAATGGGGCGAGACTTTGCGAGCGCCCTCCATGTGCCAAAAATAGGCCGCGGGCAAAGCCGCGCCCAAAAATAAGGGCCCGAAGGTCCCGTCCCCAAGTTCATCCGCCGCAAAAATTCCCAAAAAATGGGTGGGCTATAACCTTGGGGGGAGGGGCTGGCCAAGTTCGTCCGCCGGACTCGGAATGGGACGAGACTTTGCGAGCACCCACCGTGTACCAAAAATAGGCCGCGGGCACAACCGCACCCAAAAATAAGCGCCCGAAGGTCCCATCCACAAGTTCGTCCGCCGCAAAAATGCCCAAAAAACGGGTGGGCTACAGCCTTGGGGGGATGAGCTGGCCAAGTTCGTCCGCCGGACTCGGAATGGGGCAAGACATTGCGAGCGCCATCCGTTGCCAAAAATAGGCCGCGTGGAAAGCCGCTCCCAAAAATAAGCGCCCGAAGGTCCCGTCCCCAAGTTCGTCCGCCGCAAAAATGCCCAAAAAACGGGTGGGCTATAGCGTTGGGGAGGGCAGGCCAAGTTCGTCCGCGGACTGGGGCGAGACTTTGCGAGCGCCCTCCGTGTGCCAAAAATAGGCCGCGGGCACAGCCGCGCCCAAAAATAAGCCCCCGAAGGTCCCGTCCCCAAGTTCGTCCGCCGCAAAAATGCCCAAAAAACGGGTGGGCTATAGCCTTGGTGGGGGGCGTGGGCGAAGTTCGTCCGCCGGACTCGGAATGGCCCGAGACTTTGCGGGCGGCCTCCGTGTGTCAAAAATACGCCGGCGTCACAGACGCGCCAAAAAATGAGCGCCCGAATGTCCCGTCCCCAAGTTCGTCCGCCGCAAAAATGCCCAAAAAACGGGTGGGCTATAGCCTTGGGGGGAGGGGCTGGCCAAGTTCGTCCGCCGGACTCGGAATGGGGCGAGACTTTGCGAGCGGCCTCCGTGTGCCAAAAAGAGGCCACGAGCAGAGCCGCACCCAAAAATAAGCGCCCGAAGGTCCCGTCCCCAAGTTCGTCCGCCACAAAATAGCCAAAAACGGGTGGGCTATAGCCTAGGGGGGAGGGGCTGGCCAAGTTCGTCTGCCGTACTCGGAATGGGGCGAGACTTTGCGAGCGCCCTCCGTGTGCAAAAAAAAGGCTGCGGGCACAGTCGAGCCCAAAAATAAGTACCCGAAGGTCCCATCCCCAAGTTCGGCCGCCGTAAAATGCCCAAAAACGGGTGGGCTATAGCCTTGGGGGAGGGCTGGCCAAGTTCGTCCGCCGGACTCGGAATGGGGCGAGACTTTGCGAGCGCCCTCCATGTGCCAAAAATAGGCCGCGGGCAAAGCCGCGCCCAAAAATAAGGGCCCGAAGGTCCCGTCCCCAAGTTCATCCGCCGCAAAAATTCCCAAAAAATGGGTGGGCTATAACCTTGGGGGGAGGGGCTGGCCAAGTTCGTCCGCCGGACTCGGAATGGGACGAGACTTTGCGAGCGCCCACCGTGTACCAAAAATAGGCCGCGGGCACAACCGTACCCAAAAATAAGCGCCCGAAGGTCCCATCCACAAGTTCGTCCGCCGCAAAAATGCCCAAAAAACGGGTGGGCTACAGCCTTGGGGGGATGAGCTGGCCAAGTTCGTCCGCCGGACTCGGAATGGGGCAAGACATTGCGAGCGCCATCCGTTGCCAAAAATAGGCCACATGGAAAGCCGCTCACAAAAATAAGCGCCCGAAGGTCCCGTCCCCAAGTTCGTCCGCCGCAAAAATGCCCAAAAAACGGGTGGGCTATAGCCTTGGGGGGAGTGGCAGGCCAAGTTCGTCCGCCGGACTCGGAATGGGGCGAGACTTTGCGAGCACCCTCCGTGTGCCAGAAATAGGCCGCTGGCACAGCCACACCCGAAAATAAGCACCCGAAGGTCCCGTCCCCAAGTTCGTCCGCCGCAAAAATGCCCAAAAAACGGGTGGGCTATAGCCTTGGGGGGAGGGGCTGGCCAAGTTCGTCCACCGGACTCGGAATGGGGTGAGACTTTGCGAGCGCCCTCCGTGTGCCAAAAATAGGCTGTGGGCACAGCCGCACCCAAAAATAATCGCCCGAAGGTCCCGTCCCATACTTCATCCGCCGCAAAAATGCCCAAAAAACGGGTGGGCTATAGCCTTGGGGGGAGGGGCTGGCAAAGTTCGTCCGCCGGACTCGGAATGGGGCGAGACTTTGCGAGCGCCCTCCGTGTGCCAGAAATAGGCCGCTGGCACAGCCGCACCCGAAAATAAGCACCCGAAGGTCCCGTCCCCAAGTTCGTCCGCCGCAAAAATGCCCAAAAAACGGGTGGGCTATAGCCTTGGGGGAGGGGCTGGCCTCGTCCACCGGACTCGGAATGGGCGAGACTGCGAGCACCCTCCGTGTGCCAAAAATAGGCTGTGGGCACAGCCGCACCCAAAAATAAGCGCCCGAAGGTCCCGTCCCCTACTTCATCCGCCGCAAAATGCCCAAAACGGGTGGGCCATAGCCTTGGGGGAGGCTGCCAAGTCCGCCGGACTCGGAATGGGGCGAGACTTTGCGGCGCCTCCGTGTGCCAGAAATAGGCCACTGGCACATCCGCACCCGAAAATAAGCACCAAGGTCCCGTCCGCAAGTTCGTCCGCCGCAAAATGCCCAAAACGGGGGGGCTATAGCCTTGGGGGGAGGGGCTGGCCAAGTTCGTCCACCGGACTCGGAATGGGGCGAGACTTTGCGAGCACCCTCCGTGTGCCAAAAATAGGCTGTGGGCACAGCCGCACCCAAAAATAAGCGCCCGAAGGTCCCGTCCCCTACTTCATCCGCCGCAAAAATGCCCAAAAAACGGGTGGGCCATAGCCTTGGGGGGAGGGGCTGGCCAAGTTCGTCCGCCGGACTCGGAATGGGGCGAGACTTTGCAAGCGCCCTCCGTGTGCCAGAAATAGGCCGCTGGTACAGCCGCACCCGAAAATAAGCACCCGAAGGTCCCGTCCCCAAGTTCGTCCGCCGCAAAAATGCCCAAAAAACGGGTGGGCTATAGCCTTGGCGGGAGGGGCTGGCCAAGTTCGTCCACCGGACTCGGAATGGGGCGAGACTTTGCGAACGCCCTCCGTGTGCCAAAAATAGGCTGTGGGCACAGCCGCACCCAAAAATAAGCGCCCGAAGGTCGCGTCCCAAAGTTCATCCGCCGCAAAAATGCCCAAAAAACGGGTGGGCTATAGCCTTGGGGGAGGGCTGGCCGTCCGCCGGACTCGGAATGGGGCGAGACTTTGCGAGCGCCCTCCGTGTGTCAAAAATAGGTCGCGGGCACAGCCGCGGCCAAAAATAAGCGCCCGAAGGTCCCGTCCCCAAGTTCATCCTCTGCAAAAATGCCCCAAAATCGGGTGGGCTGTAGCCTTGGGGGAAGGGCTGGCCAACTTTGTCCGCCGGACTCGGAAATGGCGAGACTTTGCGATAGCCCTCCGTGTGCCAAAAATATGCCACGGGCACACCCGCGCCCAAAAGTAAGCACCAAGGTCCCGTCCCAAGTTCTGCCGCAAAAATTCCCCAAAAACGGGTGGGCTATAGCATTGGGGGGAGGGGCTGGCCAAGTTCGTCCGCCGGACTCGGAATGGGGCGAGACTTTGCGAGCGCCCTCCGTGTGTCAAAAATAGGCCGCGGGCACAGCCGCGCCCAAAAATAAGAGCCCGAAGGTCCCGTCCCCAAGTTCGTCCGCCGCAAAAATGCCCAAAAAACGGGTGGGCTATAGCCATGGGGAGGGGCTGGCCAAGTTCGTCCGCCGGACTCGGAATGGGGCGAGACTTTGCGAGCGCCCTCCGTGTGCCAAAAATAAGCCGTAGGCACAGACGCGCCAAAAAATGAAGGCCCGAATGTCCCGTCCCCAAGTTCGTCTGCCGCAAAAATGAACAAAAAACGGGTGGGCTATAGCCTAGGGGGGAGGGGCTGGCCAAGTTCGTCTGCCGGACTCAGAATGGGGCGAGACTTTGCAAGCGGCCTCCGTGTGCCAAAAAGAGGCCACGAGCAGAGCCGCACCCAAAAATAAGCGCCCGAAGGTCCCGTCCCCAAGTTCGTCCGCCTCAAAAATGCCCAAAAAACGGGTGGGCTATAGCCTTGGGGGGAGGGGCTGGCCAAGTTCGTCCGCCGGACTCGGAATGGGGCGAGACTTTGCGAGCGCCCTCCGTGTGCAAAAAAAAGGCCGCGGGCACAGCCGCGCCCAAAAATAAGCCCCCGAAGGTCCCGTCCCCAAGTTCGTCCGCCGCAAAAATGCCCAAAAAACGGGTGGGCTATAGCCTTGGGGGGAAGGGCTAGCCAAGTTCGTCCAGCGGACTCGGAATGGGGCGAGACTTTGCGAGCGCCCTCCATGTGCTAAAAATAGGCCGCGGGCACAGCCGCGCCCAAAACTAAGCCCCCGAAGGTCCCGTCCCCAAGTTCATCCGCCGCAAAAATTCCCAAAAAATGGGTGGGCTATAACCTTGGGGGGAGGGGCTGGCCAAGTTCGTCCGCCGGACTCGGAATGGGACGAGACTTTGCGAGCGCCCACCGTGTACCAAAAATAGGCCGCGGGCACAACCGTACCCAAAAATAAGCGCCCGAAGGTCCCATCCACAAGTTCGTCCGCAAAATGCCCAAAAGCGGGTGGGCTACAGCCTTGGGGGGATGGGCTGGCCAAGTTCGGCCGCCGTACTCGGAATGGGGCAAGACATTGCGAGCGCCATCCGTTGCCAAAAATAGGCCGCGTGGAAAGCCGCTCCCAAAAATAAGCGCCCGAAGGTCCCGTCCCCAAGTTCGTCCGCCGCAAAAATGCCCAAAAAACGGGTGGGCTATAGCGTGGGGGGGAGGGGCTGGCCAAGTTCGTCCGCCGGACTCGGAATGGGGCGAGACTTTGCGAGCTCCCTCCGTGTTCCAAAAATAGGCCGCGGGCAAAGCCGCTCCCAAAAATAAGCGCCCGAAGGTCCCGTCCCCAAGTTCGTCCGCCGCAAAAATGCCCAAAAAACGGGTGGGCTATAGCCTTGGGGGGAGGGGCTGGCCAAGTTCGTCCGCCGGACTCGGAATGGGGCGAGACTTTGCAGCGCCTCCGTGTGCCAAAAATAAGCCGTAGGCACAGGCAGCCAAAAATGAAGGCCCGAAGGTCCCGTCCCCAAGTTCGTCGGCCGCAAAAATGCACAAAAAACGGGTGGGCTATAGCCTAGGGGGGAGGGGCTGGCCAAGTTCGTCTGCCGGACTCGGAATGGGGCGAGACTTTGCAGCGGCCTCCGTGTGCCAAAAGAGGCCACGAGCAGAGCCGCACCCAAAAATAAGCGCCCGAAGGTCCCGTCCCCAAGTTCGTCCGCCACAAAAATAGCCAAAAGCGGGTGGGTTATAGCCTTGGGGAGGGGCTGGCCAAGTTCGTCAGCCGGACTGAATGGGCGAGACTTTGCGAGCGCCCTCCGTGTGCAAAAAAGGCTGCGGGCACAGTCGAGCCCAAAAATAAGCACCCGAAGGTCCCATCCCCAAGTTCGTCCGCCGTGAAATGCCCAAAAACGGGTGGGCTATAGCCTTGGGGAGGGCTGGCCAAGTTCGTCCCGGACTCGGAATGGGGCGAGACTTTGCAGCGCCCTCCATGTGCCAAAAATAAGCCGCCCAAAAATAAGGGCCCGAAGGTCCCGTCCCCAAGTTCATCCGCCGCAAAAATTCCCAAAAAATGGGTGGGCTATAACCTTGGGGGGAGGGGCTGGCCAAGTTCGTCCGCCGGACTCGGAATGGGACGAGACTTTGCGAGCGCCCACCGTGTACCAAAAATAGGCATGGGCACAACGTACCCAAAAATAAGCGCCCGAAGGTCCCATCCACAAGTTCGTCCGCCGCAAAAATGCCCAAAAGCGGGTGGGCTACAGCCTTGGGGGATGAGCTGGCCAAGTTAAATCGTCCGGACTCGGAATGGGGCAAGACATTGCGAGCGCCATCCGTTGCCAAAAATAGGCCACATGGAAAGCCGCTCACAAAAATAAGCGCGCGCTGGTCCCGTCCCCTAGTTAGTCCGCCGCAAAAATGCCCAAAAAACGGGTGGGCTACAGCCTTGGGGGGATGAGCTGGCCAAGTTCGTCCGCCGGACTCGGAATGGGGCGAGACTTTGCGAGCACCCTCCGTTTGCCAGAAATAGGCCGCTGGCACAGCCACACCCGAAAATAAGCACCCGAAGGTCCCGTCCCCAAGTTCGTCCGCCGCAAAAATGCCCAAAAAACGGGTGGGCTATAGCCTTGGGGAGGGCTGGCTGTCGTCCACCGGACTCGGAATGGGGCGAGACTTTGCGGCGCCCTCCGTGTGCCAAAAATAGGCTGTGGGCACAGCCGCACCCAAAAATCGCCCAAGGTCCCGTCCCATACTTCATCCGCCGCAAAATGCCCAGCGGGTGGGCTATAGCCTTGGGGGGAGGGGCTGGCAAAGTTCGTCCGCCGGACTCGGAATGGGGCGTGACTTTTCGAGCGCCCTCGTGTGCCAGAAATAGGCGCTGGCACAGCCGTACCGAAAATAAGCACCCGAAGGTCCCGTCCCCAAGTTCGTCCGCAAAAATGCCCAAAGCGGGTGGGCTATAGCCTTGGGGAGGGGCCGGCCAAGTTCGTCCACCGGACTCGGAATGGGGCGAGACTTTGCGAGCGCCCTCCGTGTGCCAAAAATAGGGTGTGGGCACAGCCGCACCCAAAAATAAGCGCCCGAAGGTCGCGTCCCAAAGTTCATCCGCCGCAAAAATGCCCAAAAAACGGGTGGGCTATAGCCTTGGGGGGAGGGGCTGGCCAAGTTCGTCCGCCGGACTCGGAATGGGGCGAGACTTTGCGAGCACCCTCCATGTGCCAAAAATAAGCCGCAGGCACAGACGCGCCAAAAAATGAAGGCCCGAATGTCCCGTCCCCAAGTTCGTCCGCCGCAAAAATGACCAAAAAACGGGTGGGCTATAGCCTTGGGGGGAGGGGCTGGCCAAGTTCGTCCGCCGGACTCGGAATGGGGCGAGACTTCGTGAGCGACCTCCGGGTGCCAAAAATAGGCCGTGGGCACAGCCGTACCCAAAAATAAGTGCCCGAAGGTCCCGTCCCCTAGTTCTTCCGCCGCAAAAATGCCCAAAAAACGGGTGGGCTATAGCCTTGGGGGGAGGGGCTGGCCAAGTTCGTCCGCCGGACTCGGAATGGGGCGAGACTTTGCGAGTGCCCTCCGTGTGCCAAAAATAAGCCGCGGGCACAGACGCGCCAAAAAATAAGGGCCCGAATGTCCCGTCCCCAAGTTCGTCCGCCGCAAAAATGCCCAAAAAACGGGTGGGCTATAGCCTTGGGGGGAGGGGCTGGCCAAGTTCGTCCGCCGGACTCGGAATGGGGCGAGACTTTGCGAGCGCCCTCCGTGTGCCAAAAATAAGCCGCGGGCACAGATGCGCCAAAAAATAAGGGCCCGAATGTCCCGTCCCCAAGTTCGTCCGCCGCAAAAATGCCCAAAAAACGGGTGGGCTATAGCCTTGGGGGGAGGGGCTGGCCAAGTTCGTCCGCCGGACTCGGAATGGGGCGAGACTTTGCAAGCGCCCTCCGTGTGCCAAAAATAGGCCGCGGGAACAGCCACGCCCAAAAATAAGAGCCCGAAGGTCGCGTCCCAAAGTTCGTCCGCCGCAAAAATGCCCAAAAAATGGGTGGGCTATAGCCTTGGGGGGAGGGGCTGGCCAAGTTCGTCCGCCGGACTCGGAATGGGGCGAGACTTTGTGAGCGACCTCCGGGTGCCAAAAATAGGACATGGGCACAGCCGCACCCAAAAATAAGTGCCCGAAGGTCCCGTCCCCTAGTTCTTCCGCCGCAAAAATGCCCAAAAAACGGGTGGGCTATAGCCTTGGGGGGAGGGGCTGGACAAGTTCGTCCGCCGGACTCGGAATGGGGCGAGACTTTGTGAGCGACCTCCGGGTGCCAAAAATAGGACATGGGCACAGCCGCACCCAAAAATAAGTGCCCGAAGGTCCCGTTCCCTAGTTCTTCCGCCGGAAAAATGCCCAAAAAACGGGTGGGCTATAGCCTTGGGGGGAGGGGCTGGCCAAGTTCGTCCACCGGACTCGGAATGGGGCGAGACTTTGCGAGCACCCTCCGTGTGCCAAAAATAAGCCGTGGGCACAGATGCGCCAAAAAATAAGGGCCCGAATGTCCCGTCCCCAAGTTCGTCCGCCGCAAAAATGCCCAAAAAACGGGTGGGCTATAGCCTTGGGGGGAGGGGCTGGTGTCCGCCCGGACTCGGAATGGGGCGAGACTTTGCGGCGCCCTCCGTGTGTGCCAAAAAGCCGTGGGCACAGATGCGTAAAAATAAGGGCCCGAATGTCCCGTCCCCAAGTTCGTCCGCCGCAAAATGCCCACGGGTGGGCTATAGCCTTGGGGGAGGGCTGGCCTGATCCGCCGGACTCGGAATGGGGCGAGACTTTGCGAGCGCCCTCCGTGTGCCAAAAATAGGCCACGGGAACAGCCATGCCCAAAAATAAGAGCCCGAAGGTCGCGTCCCAAAGTTCGTCCGCCGCAAAAATGCCCAAAAAATGGGTGGGCTATAGCCTTGGGGGGAGGGGCTGGCCAAGTTCGTCCGCCGGACTCGGAATGGGGCGAGACTTTGTGAGCGACCTCCGAGTGCCAAAAATAGGCCGTGGGCACAGCCGCACCCAAAAATAAGTGCCCGAAGGTCCCGTGCCCTAGTTCTTCCGCCGCAAAAATGCCCAAAAAACGGGTGGGCTATAGCCTTGGGGGGAGGGGCTGGCCAAGTTCGTCCGCCGGACTCGGAATGGGACGAGACTTTGCGAGCGCCCTCCGTGTGCCAAAAATAAGCCGCGGGCACAGACGCGCCAAAAAATAAGGGCCCGAATGTCCCGTCCCCAAGTTCGTCCGCCGCAAAAATGCCCAAAAAACGGGTGGGCTATAGCCTTGGGGGGAGGGGCTGGTCAAGTTCGTCCGCCGGACTCGGAATGGGGCGAGACTTTGCGAGCGCCCTCCGTGTGCCAAAAATCAGCCGCGGGCACAGATGCGCCAAAAAATAAGGGCCCGAATGTCCCGTCCCCAAGTTCGTCCGCCGCAAAAATGCCCAAAACGGGTGGGCTATAGCCTTGGGGGAGGGGCTGGCCAAGTCGTCCGCGGACTCGGAATGGGGCGAGACTTGCAGCGCCCTCCGTGTGCCAAAAATAGGCCGTGGGAACAGCCATGCCCAAAAATAAGAGCCGAAGGTCGGCGTCCCAAAGTTCGTCCGCCATAAAAATGCCCAAAAAATGGGTGGGCTAGGGCCTTGGGGGGAGGGGGTGGCCAAGTTGGTCCGCCGGAGTCGGAATGGGGCGAGACTTTGCGAGCGTCCTCCGGGTGCCAAAAATAGGCCGTGGGCACAGCCGTACCCAAAAATAAGTGCCCGAAGGTCCCGTCCCCTAGTTCTTCCGCCGCAAAAATGCCCAAAAAACGGGTGGGCTATAGCCTGGGGGAGGAGGCTGGTCAAGTTCGTCCGCCTCGGACTCGGAATGGGCGAGACTTTGCAGCGCCCTCCGTGTGCCAAAATCAGCAGCGGGCACAGATGCGCCAAAAATAAGGGCCCGAATGTCCCGTCCCCAAGTTAAATCCCGCCAAAAATACCCAAAAGCGGGTGGGCTATGGCAGGGGAGGGGGCTGGCCATCGTCACGGACTCGGAATGGGGGCGAACTGCCAGCGCCCTCCGTGTGCCAAAAATAGGCATGGGAACAGCCATGCCCAAAAATAAGAGCCCGAAGGTCGCGTCCCAAAGTTCGTCCGCCGCAAAAATGCCCAAAAGCAGGTGGGCTATAGCCTTGGAGGGAGGGGTGGCTTCGTCCCGCCGGACTAGGAATGGGGGCGAGACTTTGCGGCGGCCTCCATGTGCCACAAAGGCACGCGGACACAGCCGCGCACAAAAAAATAAGCCCCGAAGGTCCGTCCCAAGTTCGTCCGCTGCAAAATGCCCAAAAGCGGGTGGGCTATAGCCAGGGAGGGCTGGCCAACTAAATCCGCCGGACTGGAATGAGAAGCGAGCCTTCGGCGCCCTCCGATGTGCCAAAAAAGCCACGGGCACAGCGCGCGAAAAATAAGCCCCGAAGGTCCTGTCCCAAAGTCGTGCATAAAAATGCCCAAAAAACGGGTGGGCTATAGCCTTGGTGGGAGGGGGTGGCCAACTTCGTCCGCCGGACTAGGAATGGGGCGAGACTTTGCGAGCGGCCTCCATGTGCCACAAAAAGGCCGCGGACACAGCCGCGCACAAAAATAAGCCCCCGAAGGTCCCGTCCCCAAGTTCGTCCGCTGCAAAAATGCCCAAAAAACGGGTGGGCTATAGCCTTGGGGGGAGGGGCTGGCCAACTTCTTCCGCCATACTCGGAATGGGGCGAGACTGCAGCGCCCTCCGTGTACCAAAAAATAGAGCGCGGCACAGCGCGCTCAAAATAAGCCCCGAAGGTCCCGTCCCCAACTTCGTCCGCCTAAAAAATGCCCAACAAACCGGTGGTTTATACCCTTGGTTGGAGGGGCTGGCCAACTTCATCCGCCGGACTCGGAATGGGGCGAGACTTTACGAGCGCCCTCCGTGTACCAAAATGGGCATGAGACACCGGCGCTCCAAAATAAGCCCCAGGTCCGTCCCAAGTTCGTCCGCCGCATAAAAATGCCCGGGTGGGCTATAGCCTTGGGGGAGGGGCAGCCAACCAAATCCGCCCGGACTCGGAATGGGGCGAGACTTTGCAGCACCCTCCGTAAAATGGGCCACGGACACCGCCGCTCCCAAAATAAGCCCCGATGGTCCCGTCCCCAAGTTCGTCATAAAAATCCCAAAAAGCGGGTGGGCTATAGCCTTGGCGGGAGAGGGCTGGCCAACCGTCCGCGGACTCGGAATGGGGCGAGACTTTGCGAGCACCCTCCGTGTACCAAAAATGGGCCACTGACACCGCCGCTCCCAAAAATAAGCCCCCGATGGTCCCGTCCCCAAGTTCGTCCGCCGCAAAAATCCCCAAAAAACGGGTGGGCTATAGCCTTGGCGGGAGGGGCTGGCCAACTTCGTCCGCCGGACTCGGAATGGGGCGAGACTTTGCGAGCACCCTTCGTGTACGAAAAATGGGCCGCGGACAACGCCGCTCCCAAAAATAAGCCCCCAAAGGTCCCGTCCCCAAGTTCGTCCGCCGCAAAAATGCCCAAAAAACGGGTGGGCTATAGCCTTGGGGGGAGGGGCTGGCCAACTTCGTCCGCCGGACTTGGAATGGGGCGAGACTTTGCGAGCGCGCTCCGTGTACCAAAAATCGGCCGTGGTCACAGCGGCGGCCAGCCGAAGGTCCCGTCCCAGTTCATCCGCCGCAAAATGCCCAAAAACAGGTGGGCTATAGCCTTGGCAGGGAGGGGCCAACTCGTCCGCGGACTGAATGGGCGAGACTTGGCAAGCGGCCTCCATGTGCCACAAAATGCCAAGGCCGCGGCCAAAATTGCTTCGAAGGTCCCGTCCCCAAGTTTGTTCGCTGCAAAAATGGCCAAAAAACGGGTGGGCTATAGCCTTGGGGGGAGGAGCTGGCCCACTTCGTCCGCCGGACTCGGAATGGGGCGACACTTTGTGAGCGCCCTCCATATGCCAAAAATAGGCCGCGGGCACAGCCGCGCTCAAAAATAAGACCCCGAAGGTCCCGTCCCCAAGTTCGTCCGCCTCAAAAATGCCCAAAAAACTGGTGGGCTATAGCCTTGGTTGGAGGGGCTGGCCAACTTCATCCACCGGACTCGGAATGGGACGAGACTTTGTGAGCGCCCTCCGTGTACCAAAAACGGGCCGCGGACACCGCCGCTCCCAAAAATAAGCCCCAAGGTCCGTCCCAAGTTGGTCCGCCGCAAAAATGCCCAAAAGCGGGTGGGCTATAGCCTTGGGAGGGCTGGCCAATCCCGCGGACTCGGAATGAGACTTTGCGGGCGAAGCGCTCCGTGTATAAAAATAGGCCAGCGGGCACAGCGGCGGCCAAATAAGCCCCGAAGGTCCGTCCCGAAGTTCATCCGCCGCAAAAATGCCCAAAGCAGGTGGGCTATAGCCTTGGGGAGGGCTGGCCCCGTCCGCCCGGACTCGGAATGGGCGAACTTTGCGAAACCCTTCATGTAAAAAAAATGGCCACGGACACCGCCGCTCCCAAAAATAAGCCCCGAAGGTCCGTCCCCAAGTTCGTCCGCCGCAAAAATGCCCAAAACGGGTGGGCTATAGCCTTGAGGAGGGCTGGCGAACTTCGTGCGCCGGACTTGGAATAGGCGAGCCTTTACGGCGCCCTCCGTGTGCTGGGTAATAGGCCACAGGCACAGCCGCGCCTTAAAAATAAGCCCCCGAAGGTCCTGTCCCCAAGTTCGTCGAACACAAAATGCCCAAAACGGGTGGGCTATAGCCTTGGGGAGGGTGGCCAACTCGTCCGCCGGACTCGGAATGGGCGAGACTTTGCGGCGGCCTCCATGTGCCACAAAAGACCGGGCAGAGCCGCGCCCAAAATAAGCCCTGAAGGTCCTGTCCCCAAGTTCGTTCTATTCAAAAATGCCCAAAAAACGGGTGGGCTATAGCCTTGGGGGGAGGAGCTGGCCCACTTCGTCCGCCGGACTCGGAATGGGGCGACACTTTGCGAGCGCCCTCCATATGCCAAAAATAGGCCGCGGGCACAGCCGCGCTCAAAAATAAGCCCCCGAAGGTCCCGTCCCCAAGTGCGACCGCCTCAAATGCCCAAAAACTGGTGGGCTATAGCCTTGGTTGGAGGGCTGGCCAACTTCATCCACCGGACTCGGAATGGGCGAGACTTTGCGCGCCCTCCGTGTCAAAAATGGAGCCGCGAACACCGCCGCTCCCAAAATAAGCCCCGAAGGTCCCGTCCCCAAGTTCGTCCGGCAAAATGCCCAAAACGGGTGGGCTATAGCCTTGGGGAGGGCTCACCGTCCGCGGACTCGGAATGGGCCGAGACTTTACGAGCGCTCCGTGTACCAAAAATAGGCCGCGGGCACAGCGGCCAAAAGTAAGCCCCGAAGGTCCCGTCCGAAGTTCATCCCGCAAAATGCCCAAAAACGGGGTGGGGCTATAGCCTTGGGGGGCGGGGCTGGCCCACTTCGTCCGCCGGACTCGGAATGGGGCGAGACTTTGCGAGAACCCTCCGTGTACCAAAAATGGGCCACGGACACCGCCGCTCCCAAAAATAAGCCCCCGAAGGTCCAGTCCCCAAGTTCGTCCGCCGCAAAAATGCCCAAAAACGGGTGGGCTATAGCCTTGAGGGGAGGGCTGGCCAACTCGTGCGCGGACTTGGAATGGGCGAGCCTTTGCGAGCGCCCTCCGTGTTCCAAAAATCGGCCACGGTCACAGCCGCGCCAAAAAATAAGCCCCCGAAGGTCCTGTCCCCAAGTTCGTCGAACGCAAAAATGGCCAAAAAACGGGTGGGCTATAGCCTTGGGGCGAGGGGGTGGCCAACTTCGTCCGCCGGACTCGGGATGGGGCGAGACTTTGCGAGCGGCCTCCCTGTGCCACAAAAAGGCACAGCTTCGCCCAAAATAAGCCCCAAAGGTCCCGTCCCCAAGTTCGTCCGCCCAAAAATGCCCAAACGGTGGGCTATAGCCTGGGGGAGGAGCTGGCCACTTCGTCCGCCGGACTCGGAATGGGCGAGACTTTGCAGCGCCTCCGTGTGCCAAAAATAGGCCGCGGGCACAGCCACGCTCAAAAATAAGCCCCGAAGGTCCGTCCCCAAGTAAATCGTCCGCTCAAAAATGCCCACAAAACTGGTGGGCTATAGCCTTGGAGGGGCTGGCCAACTTCATCCGCGGACTCGGAATGGGGCTAGACTTCTGCAGCGCCTCCGTGTACAAAAATGGGCCGCGGACACCGTCAGCCAAAATAAGCCCCGAGGTCCCCCAAGTTCATCCGCCGCAAAAATGCCCAAAAGCGGGTGGGCTATAGCCTTGGGAGGAGGGCTGGCCAACTTCGTCCGGACTCGGAATGAGGCGAGCCTTTACGCAGCGCGCTCTCACCAAAAATAGGCCGCGGGCACAGCGCGGCCAAAAGTAAGCCCCGAAGGTCCTGTCCCCAAGTTAAGTCGAAACGCAAAATACCCAAAAACGGGTGGGCTATAGCCATGGGGAGGAGCTGGCCAAATCACCGTCCGACTCGGAATGGGGCGAGACTGCAGCGCCCTCCGTATGCCAAAAATAGGCCGCGGCCACAGCCGCGCTAAAAAATAAGCTCCCGAAGGTCCCGTCCCCAAGTTCGTCCGCCTCAAAAATGCCCACAAAACTGGTGGGCTATAGCCTTGGTTGGAGGGGCTGGCCAACTTCATCCGCCGGACTCGGAATGGGGCGAGACTTTGCGAGCGCCCTCCGTGTACCAAAAATGGGCCGTGGACACCTTCGCTCCGAAAATCAGCCCCCGAAGGTCCCGTCCCCAAGTTCATCCGCCGCAAAAATGCCCAAAACGGGTGGCTATGTAGCCTTGGGGGAGGGCTGGCCAACCGTCCGCCGGACTCGGAATGGGCCGAGACTTTGCGGCGTGCTCGTGTACCAAAAATGAGCCCCGCGAGGCACTGCGGCGGCGTGCAAAAGTAAGCCCCCGAAGGTCCCGTCCCGAAGTTCATCCGCCGCAAAAATNCCCAAAAAAACGGGTGGGCTATAGCCTTGGGGGGCGGGGCTGGCCCNCTTCGTCCGCCGGACTCGNAATGGGGCGAGNCTNNGCGAGAACCCTCCNTGTACCAAAAATGGGCCCAGACACCGCCGCTCCAAAAATAAGCCCCGAAGGTCCCGTCCAAGTTCGTCCGCCCACATAAAAATGCCCAAACAACGGGTGGGCTATAGCCNTGGGGGGAGGGGCTGGCCAACTTCGTGCGCCGGACTTGGAATGGGGCGAGACTTTGCGAGCGTCCTCCGTGTGCCAAAAATAGGCCACGGGCACAGCCGCGCCAAAAAATAAGCCCCCGAAGGTCCCGTCCCCATGTTCGTCGAACGCAAAAATGCCCAAAAAACGGGTGGGCTATAGCCTTGGGGGGAGGGTCTGGCCAACTACGTCCGCCGGACTCGGAATGGAGGTGAGACTTACGAGCGCCCTCCGTGTGCAAAAAAAATAGGCTGCGGGCACAGCGGCCAAATAATCCCCCAAAGGTCCCTGGTCCCCCAAGTTCGTCCGCCCCTTGGCAAAAATGCCCAAAACGGGTGGGCTATAGCCTTGGGGAGGGCTGGCCAACTTCGTCCGCCGGACTCGGAATGGGGCGAGACTTTGCAGCGCCCTCCGTGTGCCAAAGAATAGGCAGCGGGCAAGCCGCACTCAAAATAAACGCCCGAAGGTCCGTCCCAAGTCCGCTCAAAAATGCCCAAAAACTGGTGGGCTATAGCCTTGGTTGGAGGGGCTGGCCAACTTCGTCCGCCGGACTCGAATAAGGGCGAGACTTTGCAGCGCCCCTCCCCACCTTATAAAAATGGGCCACGGACACCGCCGCTCCCAAAATAGCGCCGGCTGTCCCGTCCCCAAGTTCGTCCGCCGCAAAAATGCCATGGTGGGCTATGGCAGCCTTGGGGAGGGGCTGGCCAACGTCCGCCGGACTCGGAATGGGCGAGCCTTTGCAGCACCCTCCGTGTGCTAAAAATAGCCACAGGCACAGCGCGCCCAAAAATAAGCCCCGAAGGGTCCCTGTCCCCAAGTTAAGTAACGCAAAAATGCCCAAAAGCTAGGTGGGCTATAGCCTTGGGGAGGGGCTGGCCAACTCCGTCCCGCCGGACTCGAATGAGGCGAGACTTCAATGAGCGGCCTCCGTGTGCCAAGGCAAAAGGTCCAAGGCACAGCCACGCCCAAAACTAAGCCCCGAAGGTCCCGTCCCCAAGTTCTTCCGCGCAAAAATGCCCAAAAAAAGCGGGTGGCAATAGCCTTAGGGAGAGGGGCAGAGCCAACCGTGGCCCGCCGGACTCGATTGGGGTGAGACATTCGAGCGGCCTCCATGTGCTGGGGGCCAAAAATAGGACCGCAAAGGCACAGCCTACGCAAAAATAAGCCCCGAAGAGTCCCAGCAACTGAAGTACGTAACCCCAAAGTTCGTCCGCCGGAAAAATGCACCCAAAAAGCGGGTGGGCAATAGCCTTGGGGGAGGGGCTGGCCAACCGTCCGCCCGGTTCAGGAGTGAAGTGAAGACTTGGCGGGCCTCGCCAGCGCGAAAAATAGGTCGGGCTGCTTGCGCGCACAAAATGTCGGCCCGAAGGTCAGTCTTCAGGTTGCATCCGCCCATAAAAATGCCCAAAAGCAGGTGAGGCAGCCAGCCTTGAGGAGGCTGGCCAACTTCAAATCCGCCGGACTGCAGATGGGGCGGGCACTGCGAGAACCTCCCATGTACTAAAAATGGGTACAGTTTGCCGCTCCCAAAAATAAGCGAGTCCGTCTGATTAAGTCCCTTGCCAAAATGCCCAAAAGCGGGTGGGCTATAGCCTTGTGAGGAGGGCTGGCCAACCGTGCGGACTTGGAATGGGGCGACCTTCAGCCATCCTCCATGTGTGCCAAAATAGGCCAGGCACAGCAGCATAAAAAATAAGCCCCAGTCCTGTCCCAAGTTAAACCAGGCATAAAAATGGCCAAAAGCGGGTGGGGCTGCCTTGGGGCGAGGGTGGCCAACTTCGTCAGCGGACTCGGAATGGGGCGGCCAGAGACCTTGCGGCCGGCCTCCATGTACCACAAAGGCCTGGCAGGCACCTTGGCGCCTAAAAATGGCCCCCAAGGTCCAGTCCCCAAGTTCGTCCACCGCAGAAATGCCCAAAAGCGGGTGGGCCTAGCCACGCCCAGGGAGAGCTGGCCCTTACGTCCCGCCGGACTGAATGAGGCGAGACTGCAGGCGCCCTCAAATAATGTAAAAATAGGCGAGCTGTACACGCTCAAAAACTGGCCGAGGTCCACGTCCCCAAGACGATCACCTCAAAAATACACAAACTGTGGTGGGCTATAGCCTTGGTTGGAGGGCATGGCCAGCCTCTACATCCATGTGGACTTCAGATCAGGGCTGGAGCACAGGCGCCATCGTGTGTAGTACCTGCCAAAAATAGACCGCGAGACCGTCTCGCTCCGAAAATAAGCCCCGTGAAGATCCAGTCTAGGATTCATCATAAAAATGCCCAAAAGCGGGTGGGCTCATAGCTATAGGGGAGGGCTGGCCAACTTCGTCGCGGACTCGGAATGGCGAGGCTGCTGCGGCCGCGCTCACGTGTAAAAATAGGCCGCCAGGCTGGCAGCGGCAAAAATAGCCCCAGAGTCCTGTCCCCAAGTTAGCGGCGCAAAATGCCCAAAAGCTTGGGTAGGCTATAGCCATAGAGAGGAGCTGGCCGCCAAATCGCCCAGGACTCAGGACGGCGAGACTTTGACGCCCTCATATACCATGGGCAGCCTGGCCGCGCTAAATAGCTCCCGAGTCCATCCCCAGATTCGTCACCGCCTAAAAATGCCCCTAAAACTGAGCCGGCTGCAAACATAGTTGGAAGGCTGGCCAACTACCATCCGCCGGACTCGGGGTCAGGGCGAGAACTTTGCGAGCGCCCTCCAAGTGTGGCTACCAAATGGCGTGGACTCCTTCGCTCCAAAATCAAGCCGAGATCCCGTCCCCCAGTTCATCCGCCACAAAATACCCAAAAAGCGGGTGGGGCTGTGTAGCAGGGGCTAGGCCAACCCAATCCATGGGTTGGAATGGGCAGAGACTTTCTGTGCTCGTGCAAAAATGACCCTTGAGCTGTAGCGACCAAAAATAAGCCCCGAGTCCGTCCAGTTCATCGCCTCAATCCCCTGTGGGTGGGCTATAGCCTTGGGGGAGGGGGCTGGCCCAGCAAGTCCGCGGACTGAGATGGGCGAGACTTTGAGAGAAATTTCGTGTACCAAATGAGGCATAGACACCGCATCCAAAATCAGCTGGGTCACGTCCGCAGGTCGTCCGCCGAAAATACCAAACAACGGGTGACTGTAAGCGGGGAGGGCTGGCCAACCGTGCGCCGGACTTGGGATGGGGCGAGGCTGCAGCGTCCTCAATGCCAGAATGCAGGCACAGCATAAAATAAACCCCAGAGGTCACGTCCCCATGTGCGTGGCGCAAAGTACAAAAAAGCGGGTGGGCTATAGCGCCGAGAGAGGACTGGCCCTGCAATCCATGAGGACTCGGACAGAGGTAGAGACTTTCAGCGCCCTCAAGTGGTACCAAAAATAGGCTCTGGGCACAGCCGCGGCCAAAATAATCCCCCAAGGTCCCGTCCCAGTTTCGTCACGCATAAGAAATACTCACCATGGTGGGCTATAGCCCAGGGAGGGGCTGGCCATCGTCCACGCCTGGACTGGAATGGGCGAGGCTGCAGCCTCCGTGTATGTACCCACATGGAAACCTTGAGCAAACGCATAAAAATAACCTTGAAGAGTCCATCCCCATAAGTTAAATCACTTTCAATGCCCAAAAAGCGGCCGGTGGGCTATAGCCTTATGGTGCAGAGCAATACGT